>JAZHYW010064539.1:0-31301 GCA_037355805.1 Ixodes ricinus
GCACTTCCAAAGAAAAGAAAAATTTACCAGGAGGGCGGAAATTCAACCAGGAGTGGACATGGAGGTACTTTTTCATTGAGAACGCATCGAAGTGCTTATCTCTTGTTTGTCGAGAATCTCTCGCGGCTCCTGAAGAATACAACGTTCGACGCCACTACGAGACCAAACATGCCCGCGACTTCAGCACTCTTTCGATTCGGAGAGAAAAACAAAGTCCGAGGACTTAAAACGGAATTTGCTTGCTGAGCAAATCATGTTTTACGAAAGCAAAGAACACATCTGAAGCAGCCACGCGGGCGTCTTTTCACACATCTCGATCAGATCGCTCGTTCAGGTCGTCTCGTTTGCTGATGGCGACTTCATCAAGGAATGTCTTATGATTGCTTCTGAGGAGATGTGCCCGGACAAGAAGTTGGTTTTCCAAAACCTGAGCCTATCAAGAATGGCAGTACAACGACGTGTGCATGACATTGCCGACGACCTATCAAAACGGCTGGAGAGGAGTTGCAGTCATTTTGTGTACTACTCTCTTGCTTTGGATGAGAGCACAGACATCAAAGACACAGCACAGCTGCTTGTTTTCATCCGTGGTGTGAACGAAAACTTCGAAGTGACTCAGGAGCTGGCAGAGCTTTGCTCAATGCACGGATGGACTACGGGAGAAGAGATCAGCAAGGAGGTCAAAGACGTCATCGAGAAGCTCAAGCTATCATGGGAAAAACTCGCAGGTGTCCGCACCGATGGAGCCCCAGCCATGATGGGAAAGAGAAACGGAGCCGGTTCCTTACTTCAAGTGTTCAGTGGTGTAGAACTGAAGCAATATCACTGTGTGCTTCACCAGGAAGCACTCTGTGCCAAAGTGGTGAAGTTTGACCATGTGATGAGGGTCGTGACTTCCAGTTGTCAACTTTATACGTGCCCGGGAATTGAAGCACAGGGAATTTCAAGAGTACCTGAAAGAAATGGAGAGTGAGCACATGGACATCCCGTATCACACTGAAGTTCGCTAGCTAAGCCGTGGGAATGTTCTGAGTCACTCGTCGCGCTGAAGGCCGACATCATCGCTTTCTTGCAAGAGGAAGGGAAACACATACCAGAGCTGGAGGAAGAACAATGGTCGTAGGATCTGGCATTCCTCACCGATATTTCAAGCCATCTGAAACGCTTAACATAGCACTCCAAGGAAAGACCATCTCATTTCGGACATGGTGAGCGCGATCTTCACGTTCCAAGGAAAGCTGCGCCTCTTCAAACTGCAGCTTGGGGGTGGAAGCATAGTTCTACTTTCCAACCTGCCAGTAGCTCTTTCCCCCGGCGAAAATCGGAAGACGGTAGCTGCGACGTACGCTCCACAAGTTGAGTACCTGCTCTCCGAGTTCCAGCAAAGATTCAAGGCATTCGAAAGTGAGAAGAGTAACTACGATTTGTTCCGCGATCTGTTTTCTGTCGCACCGGAAGACACAGGTCCGACGCTGCAGCTAGAACTCGTCGACCTCCAGTGCTCGCCAGAACTGAAGAGTATGCATCGTGAGTCTCAGCTGCTTGACTTCTACAGAAGCCTTGACAGGAGCAGGTACGGAAACCTTGTGAACCACGCATTGAAGCTTGCATCGCTTTTTGGGAGCACGTATGTCTGTGAGCAGACGTTCTCACTGATGACCCTCAACAAGAACCGTCTTCGATCTATGACGGACATGACACTGCGAGATGTGCTGAAGATGGCCACCAGTGCGATGATGCCGGATATTGAAAACCTGTCTGCACCAAAAGGTGTAACGTGTCACACTAGGTGCGGCCCGCGCAATTTCCAACAAACAATTGTTGGCCCGTGTCATTTTTGAGTTGTGCACTCCTGCTCTAAAGCGCAGCTTATATTAGTGGCTCTAGTATGTGGGTATATGCTGCAGGGAAGAACACTGAGCCGAGTACAGATACCTTGGTCTTACTCTAGATTCAAATCTAAAGTGGACCCTGCAACATATAAGCCCCTTCCCTGGCAGATGCGGAGTGGTCCGCACTAGCGGTCGTTGAGTGGTCGGCCTCCGTGAACCAGCTGCCGTGATTAATCGGTCACGTGATCCACCCCAGTGGCATGTGCTGTGGAGCAAATCGAGCGCAACGCTCCCAGCGCCACCGCTTTGAGAGCATCTGCCCTCGCTTTTTAACAGTTCCAATTTCCATTGCTATCTTTCTAAAAGCATGAAGTTCTGATCGGAACTTCAGGCTTTGGCAAAAAATTTTATTGTTTACTACTTGATTAACTTTGACCCCAACCTTAGAAACAATGTATTTTTCCTTAGTTATCTAAACCACGATGAAGACAACTAGAAGTACTTGTATGAGCCGTAGGATGCAATTAAGCAATATCAAACACGTATGCTGTAAAGCGATCGTCATCTCCGAAGGCAACTTCCATCTGCTGAGTATTTGGTGTATTGTCTTCTAATTGTTCCAATTACATTACAAAGACCACACAACGAACAAACGACATACCTAGCTCTTCATCCGAATAGGCGCGCATAACGTCTTCGACGTAACGCGATATCTTGGGCCTATTCGCTGGCAAGGCGAACGACTCTGCAAACACTTTGCCGAGAATGGCTGCCTCGTCATCACTTGAGCGGGAGCTAAGCTGGTATCTTCGTCACTGTCGCTGATTTCGCTGCCACTGCGTTTTATTAGACCTCCTGAAATTAACTGAAACAGTATCATTGCCGCAGTATGCTCGGGAGAGTCGGTCATGACGAGAGGAATGAAAACAAGCATAGCAAGAGAGCCCACCCAGCAATCGAAATGAAAATGCCGCGAGACTCCTTCACTCTCCACGGGAATGTTGATAACGAAACTGAAACGTTGCGAGTGACTACAAATCATACTCCTCCGAAAAAGGCTGCACGGACAACTACTCCGGAGTGCTCGACGCGCTCCGCCACTTTTCCACGGATCTGCTGGAGCCGCTCGGCGAGCGCCCCACCGGCTCCAGGTCAACAAGCGGCACACGGAAAGATTGCTCGCATCTCGCGAGGGAACAAGAATCTGCTCGGTGAGCGCGCATCGAGCGCTCACTATTTGCCAGGGGAAGGGGCCAATAGTCACAAAAGCTAATAAAAGACTCGGTTACGTTAGGCATTCTCTTAAACTTGCTTTGTCAGAAACAAAGATCACACCATACAAGATGTTAATACGGCCTTTACTGGAATATGCGTACGAAGTCTGAGACCCGCACACTGAATATCCAATTTCAGATTTGGAACAGGTGCAACGACGTGCGTTAGGTTTTATCTACTCTTGTCACAGAAGGCTAGACTTTGTGTCATTTCTTTGTGGTAGAGCGAATCTGCCTCTCCTTAGCATAAGAAGGAAGAATAAACATTTTAATCTTTTCTAGAACATAATAAATAACCTTCTTGTAAATAAACAACAGTATGTAGACAAAAATATGTTCCATATCACCCGCCATAAGCATACTAGATATGTGGACAAGCGAAATTTTTCTAAGGATTGTTTTAAGTATTCATTTTTCTTGCAAACAGCGCGAGAATGGAACAAGCTCCCAGCACATGTCGTGACTGCCAGAGGTCAGGATGAATTTAGTTCCTATATCTCTGACATTTCTGCCAGCAGTACCTAGATCAATTCACTGCTGTATTGTACTTTTGTATTAATGTGTCGATTTTGTGCACATGATTCCATGTGATTGTGAATACCACTCCTATCTTGGTCCTGCATAAAACCGATAGTATTTCAAACAAATAAAAAGGTGAGGTAACGACTCTTCGTTTTCTTCGACTCCAGATGCAGACGAAACGGAGATGGTGACGTGCGACGAAGGCTACGAGACCAAGCTGGGCAAGGACGAGGGGCCGCCGACGGAGAGGGTGCTGCCAGTGGACGCCTCGGGAGACATCCTAAGCCCCCAGGATGTTGTACGGCAGCCCAAGCATGCGGTGGTGTCTCCCTTGCCCAAGAACCCGATGGCCAAAAAGGAAGACTGACGCTCTCCTCCTTCGTTCAGGTGCCTTACGCAGCTCTCTGACCATGCAAGGCGAAAGACCCAGAGAAGCCGTCGCTGTCGATCGACTCTCGAGACAAAGCGCGCTCGGAGGGCAAGAGAGTCTGAACAGTGTTGAACTACGATCGAATTGTTTGGAGCGCGCCCGAAGTTACACGCGGTAAGACGACCGATGCGGATTATTTCGTTGAGCAGGCCAGATCTCTTTCGCGACGACCTTCGGTGTGCAAAATGGCAAGCTACCTCGACGTGCATTTTTGATTGTTTTCTTTTTCTCGGTTTTAATTGAGTAACCTCTAGTGAAAAATTTTGGAGCCGGAGAAACTTCAATGAATGCAATTGCGACGCAGTTGAGTACAGACAATAACACCCCGATGTGCTGCTGCTGATTTGCGTGCATACCATGCTGCAATAATAGCATATGTCATATGAAAGGACTTGTATCTTGAGTCAAGGAGAGTTGGAATTGCTGTGTCTAGCTTTTTTTGTTGTGGGAGGAGAGGGAGTGTTTCTGTTTTAATTCAGCTCTAACCGTTTTTGTGGCCTTATGAATGAACTAAGTTTAGAAGATTTGCCACAGCAGATTGCATCGTAATCTGGAGTGTTTGTAGCGAGGAGTTTGCTGGTTACTAGCTCAATACTAGCATAGCTCGTGATTCCTGAAGGACTGTTGCGAGATTATGGTTCATGGTTTTTGGTCATGGTTTGTTTGTAGTCGGATCCTTATTTTCTAAGAGTTATGCAACCAAGGAAAAAGTGTGGAAGATTCATCACTGTACATGATTGCTAGAAATGGGGGCTGAAATCATGGGACTCACTTTTAAGCCTATTTAAAAACAAAACATCTCCATAGTGAACCTGTTTAATAAAAATGTTCTGTATGTCTTGTTCACAAACGTAATAAATACTCGACTGAACAATAAAGTGCAGTCGTGAAAACTTTTTCATATTTTTTTTCGTTTTCTCGGGCAATAAAGTGTTCTTCTAGCAAACACCTCAATATATTTTGCAAAACGATATAATTTCTTTTCTTTTTTTTATATGTGAAGATTTTATTTTGAACTTGTGTCAGCCACTTATCCAAAATTTAGCCTGGCAGTCCTTGCATTTGCTTGGGCTAAGGACTTAGTGGCATGAAAGTAATGCAAAGCATGAGGCACCCCTCCCCATCTTTTGGACTCTCTTTAACATGCCACTACGTGGTGAATGTGCCGGTGAAACCAGGAGGGAGACATCCACCTTTGCACCTAATCTTTTTCTGGTTTGCATTGTCTTCCATCCAACCTGATACTGTCCTTGTTTATGAAACAACAGATGCCATTATGTTAGCCCATCGAAACAATTCCTACTACTACAGTTATGAGAGAGCTACATGCCTTTCCAGCTATAGGCATGTCGATCATTCCAGCTTCATATTGTCCATCTAGATTCAGAAATCTGTTTCTGACAGACTTTGGAAACACAGTTTGCTGTGCTATACTCACAATGCTACATTGAATTGACAGGAAACGGACCCTTTTAGAAATCGTTTCTGGCGACTGTAGGATGCCTTGTATCGTGATGATATTGGAAAGTACAACAGGTCGGCCGCCTTGGTGGCTCCAAGGCAAAGTGCCGCAGTCTACGGATCCTTAGGTGGAGGGTTCGAATTGTGCCTGAAATGCCCGCAATCTGACTGAGGCTTAGTGCAGAGAAGGCGCCGTGTAACCGAGGCTTCGATTGTACGTCAAAAGAAGCCCAGGTGGTCAAAATTGATCCTCGTTCTTCTGCTGGGGCGTGCCGATGCCCTGCGTTGGTTTGGCTCTTGAAAGGCCAACTCCACTTCATTTTTGTCTTTGAAGCAACAATGCAGTCCTCTTCAGTATCATCTAGAAAGACCACATGTCAAATATTACGACCTAGTTCTGTCTTAATGTTTCTTAAATGGTGAAGGTGCCAAAATCGGCCAACTCTAGCGGGCAAACTGAGGCACTCAGGGCTACAACATTGGCGTAGCCAACACTGAACTAAACGTCATCTCCATTGCCTATATTTGTTTGTTTTTACTTCCCTAGGCAAGCGTAATGGGTGATGTCAGCAATGTTTCTTCTCGGTGCTCAGTGGTGTCCACGTGATTGGCATAACGCGCCTGTGCAGCGCGCTTCTTGGGAGCCGTCCGGCCATCCCACTATTACTGCCGTCTCCCGCATCGCAACCGTCGTCGTCTCACCGTTTGTGATTATTGTCTCTCGGAAGTTTGTTCACACTATGTGCACAGACTGATGCCACGGTTGTGCAGACTTCGTCAAATACTAGACACCAAAACATGGTAAGAGTGCGGTGCAGATGACACTTGCGCCTGGCACACACCTACCCCAATCCCACCTGTCGTAGCAGTGGTTCTCAACCATTGATGTTTCGCGGACCCCTTGTGGATCGGTGGAGATGATGCAGGACCCCATTCATGGTGAGGGGAAGGGAAAGGCATAGAATAATTATGATAATTATTTAATAAGTGGATATACTAAGTCCTAGTGTGAAGTAGACTTTGCTCATTGACATACACACATGAAAACTCACCTGAAAATTAGAACACTTGTTCTCAATCTGAAAAAAGACAACTTTTATTACCGGGCTTGATTGACGAGGCAGGGCTTCGCGGACCTGTCAGGATGCCTTCGCGGACTCGCATTTGAGAACCACTGGCATGTCACGTGACATCTTGTACCACGTGATAGCCACGTTTTTGATGGCCGAAGGCCAATGTTGATAGGTGGAGCCGCAGTTTTCATTTCAATTTCTGCCTATGTTTAAATAAGATCGAACAATATATAGGGTGTCCCAAGTCGCCAGGCTCGATCTATAAGGGACCGTAAAAATCGGTGCCTGCATGTAGCAATTTAAACTTTTTCGTCAAAGGTGTATTTCACAGGTCGGTTTTTAATGCGAGACTAGCATTCTTTGGATACTTCATGCACTTTTCGTCTATCTATGTATCTATCTGGCTATCTAACCTCTTACGCCTGCGGGTCGATAAATAAATAAAGAAATCAGCAGAACCCATCCTTTGGGAATGATTATCTACGTTAATGCGAATAGCATCAAACGGTGCGGAGTTATGCGCGTTCGTCAGGTGGCCGGCACACTCTAGATACGCCAGCCCACTCTTGAGGCGATTCTAAATTTGTTGACACTTTCACAGCCCTGCGCACGATCTCCGCAGCCCAGCACGTGCGTTTGTGTCACTTAGGAAGGCGAGCAAAGCACGCGCCATACGTACAAACACTCAAAATGGTACCGACCAGACTTTCTGGCGTCTCAGCTAGTCTCAACCAACGGTACTCGAAACAGTTGTTTATATCTTTACCATAGGACGCGCTTTACAGCGCTGTCACAGCTACCGGTGCGCGCGCGTTCCATGCACGAGGGCTCATTCCGCTCTCGTGAGGCTGAGCGCGGCCGCTACATCACCCTCTCCCGATCGCGGGAGAGGGTGAGCTAGCGGCCGTGCTCACTCGTGCATGGAACGCGCGCGCACGCAGTAGCTGTGACAGCGCTGCAAAGCGCGTCTATGGTAAAGATATAAACAACCCTTTAAGTGCGTTGAATGACTGCTTTCATAGCTCTGTGGTTAGCGCGTCTGCCTGCTGATCAAAGGGTCAACGGTTCGAATCCCAGCCGGCGCCGGTCTTTTTTATTTATTTATCGACCGGCGCGTAAGAGGTTAGATAGCCAGATAGATAGATAGATAGACGAAAAGTGCGTGAAGTATCCAAAGAATGCTATTAGCATTAAAAGACCGGCGCCGGCTGGGATTCGAACCGTTGACCCTTTGATCAGCAGGCAGACGCGCTAACCACAGAGCTATGAAGGCAGTCATTCAACGCACTCTAATCGGTTGTTTATATCTTTACCATAGGATGCGCTTTACAGCGCTGTCACAGCTACCGGTGCGCGCGCGTTCCATGCACGAGGGCTCATTCCGCTCTCGTGAGGCTGAGCACGGCCGCTACATCACCCTCTTCCCGAGCGCGGGAGAGGGTGAGCTAGCGACCGTGCTCACCCTCTCCCGTTGGTTGAGACTAGCTGAGACGCCAGAAAGTCTGGTCGGTACCATTTTGAGTGTTTGTGCGTATGGCGCGTGCTTTGCTCGCCTTCCTAAGTGACACAAACGCACGTGCTGGGCTGCGGAGATCGTGCGCAGGGCTGTGAAAGTGTCAACAAATTTAGAATCGCCTCAAGAGTGGGCTGGCGTATCTAGAGTGTGCCGGCCACCTGACGAACGCGCATAACTCCGCACCGTTTGATGCTATTCGCATTAACGTAGATAATCATTCCCAAAGGATGGGTTCTGCTGATTTTTTCTTGTACAATTCTGAAAAAAATAGGGCCAAAAAACCTGCCAGCGTCAATGGCGGGTGGCAATGCAGACGGCAGAGTCGAGTTGCGGGGTGTGTTTGGGCACGCGTATTGATAGATGGCGTCGGGAGCAGTGTCTGAAGGTGTAGCCGACCAGCAAAAGAAAGCAGGCAACACGAAGATGAAATCCGTTGGTAGCAAAAGCGTTATGCAAACATTCTTTTTTTTACTTTAAGTTTTGATTTTATTGTCTGCATTTATTTTTAAACCAAAGGTACATTACAAAAAGATTGTTCATTTGAATAAACCATGGTGGTTGCGAGCAGTCTCGATAAGGAGGTAGTGCCACCTATCAACACAAGCACCAAACGCGCCCCACCACTCGACTCGGTCGTCTGCGCCACTGCCCGCCATTGACCCTGGCAAGTTTCTTGCCCCTATTTTTTTACAGAAAGGGGAGCTACGCTTTGTAATTTTACAAGAAAAACCGACCTGTGAAATCCACCTTTCACGAAAAGTTTGAATTGCTACAGTGCAGGTGTCGATTTTTATGGTCCATTTTAGATTGAGTCTGCATGGTGACTTGGGACACCCTATACATATCCGATTTTTAGCAAAACAATTGAAGTAGTGCCTTTTACTAGTGCTTTTAATCCAAAGTCACTAATTATCCTGAAATTTTCGGAAGTGAGTGGAGTTGCCCTTTAAAAAACCCAAATTTCATTTGAGAGTATAACGAGCAACATTAATTATGGAGGGTGCCACCATTGTTACGGCATCTGTTGCAGTAGCGAATGAGGTCATTCTACTGTCGATGGTCTCCTATGGAACAAGGATGTGGTTGAAATTACCTATCGCCACAATCGACGGAGGTAATGGCAGCATTATGCTGCCTTGAAGACGAATGACCGTAAATGTGGTGTAGAGGCACATTTGTTCTGAAACTACCTCGAGCCACGATTGCTCATCAAAAGGCAACATTTCTTTGTGGCTAAGCTGTCAATTATGAATTAGCAATCAATGCATGTTGCACGGTGTATGTGAATCCTTCTCGAAGCTTGCGTGTCGTGTACTCGCAGACCTCGCATATATTGTAGTGGCGACGTGTTTTCCCGCATTTCATTTTATGGCAGTTGTGCATTTCTTGAGCACAACCAGACCTTTGTAGAGAGCAAAGACATCTGGAAAGAACGCCACATACCAGAGTTTGCCAGAATCATAATTCATGGCCTTTCAGGATTGTTGTAGCACGTTGTGGGTAAAGTTGGGAGCTTGCGCGTGCATGCAGCTTTGAAGGGTTCTATTGAGCAGCTATTCCTTATTGCGTGCAACTTTGCAAGCACTCCTGCTTGCTTGCAAAGTGGCACACAACAAGGAATAGCCATCTTCCGAGTACCTGCAAGAGTGCAAGAGCCTGAAAACACCATCGACATTGCTCCTGCTTGCACTCCTGCTTGCAAAATGGCACGCAATAAGGAATAGCCATCTTCCAAGTGCCTGCAAGGGTGCAAGAGCCTCCTGAAAACACCATCAACATTGCCAATGCACTACTAATGGCGACCGACACCGTCTTTTTGCAGTGCCTGCAGGTAGTTTTGCAATGCCTCCGCTGGGTGCCGCAAAATATTTTGGTCCTGACATTGCACAAGAATTTGTTTGGGAAATGTTGCTACCCTTGGAATTTTTGCCATGGAGGTTATTAGCCTTTAACACCGGGAGACCTGAAGAGGAAACATTTGCTAAGGAGCAAGTGTTGCCTGTTCAGGGGCTCTAATCTGGACACTTGGCGGAAAAGTCGGCTAGATTTTCGGCGGCTATGATTGGCCGGCGCCAGGGTCAAGTGTGGCGTTGGCCAATCAGCGGCCGCCAGATTTCTCGCCGTCGCTTTCGCCAAGCGTCCAGCGAGGGCCCCAGGTCTCCTAGTGAACCCAAATTCTCTCCCGATTCCAAGGTATCTACCATAGATGATGTAGATAAGGAAGCCCGATTGGAACATGCAAAACAAAGGGGCGATGCAACAAATCATTCCTCGACATTTATAATGTATGAAACACGCATTACAGTTGAACCTCGATTTAACGAAGTCGCCGAGACCCGCTAATTATTTCGTTAAATCAGGAACTTCGCAAAATCGAGAAAGTCAATTTGCGGGCATAGGCTGCAAGGGAATCCGAATTTGTTCGTTAAATCGGAAAGTTTGTAAAATCGGGTTTCATTAAATCGAGGTTTAACTGTATTTTGTTTCTCCAGGCAAATGGTAGTCGCAGAAAAAATCAGAAAAATTGACACCTTTTACTTCCTCAACTCACAGTCAGAAAAAGCGGCCATGTGATCTGGAGCCAATCATATGCCGCCAATGTTTTTAACATAGCCATGCGTTGGGGTTGGCAGAGCACAGGGCACGCACAGAGTTCCGCGCATTGTTAAGGTTCGGCTATTCCCATCATCCCAGCGATTGGGCGTGAACCACTACCCGCATGCATGTTAAGGCATTGATTGTCACGAACGAAATCAAATGCCTATGCAGTGCTCATATCCACTGTAGGAGCCACATTTAGTTTTGCAAAAGAGAGATTGAAAGAAAAGGTCCGTCCTTGTTCTTGGAATTCAACCATGACGAAGATGCTTCTTGGTCAGTGGCGTCGCGTTAAGGGGAGACACTACCCAGAAAAAAAAATTTCTGCAAAAAAAAGATGATTTTGAAAAATTACATAAATACATCCAACAACATCTGAGAGTATTCCCAGAAAGTTTCATTAGTTTAAACTGCATAGTTAATTTTTAATTAATTATTTTCTGTCCACTAAAGTTAAAGAAAAGGTAGGGTTTGGAGCACTCTGAATGCATTTTTCTCCGTTCCACTTTTTGGTATAAATTCCATTTTAGTCAGCCTATCGTTTAATAATAGCAATACAAGGAAGACTCGTTCTTCACTTTTCCTGACTGAAATTTAATAAGGAATGCGGCTATGGAATGCCTTTGTCACTTTACAGATGTCTTTTATAAAAAATTTTGACCTTTTGTCAAAGACACAGAAGACCAAAAAGTTCACCAATTTGCAGAAGAAAAAATTTATAGAAATAACCGACTTCTTACAAAAACCTTTCCATAGCCGCACCCCCTAGGCATTCTGCTACATATCTAGCGAATATAAATCTTGAATATTGTTATAGTTTTCTGACGATATAGATTACTAAACAATGTGGACGTGTTGCTGATAGAAGCTGTTCTGATTTCCTTCTCATTTACCCAACAGACCTGAAATTTTGTTATGCACAATCTAGTGTGACCACCAGCCTACCCTGTAAATTTAATTAATTTTAAGCCAAGGGTTCAAAAGTTGACCCTCCTAGGTGGTGTGCCCCCTTAAGAGTATTCTTGGGTCCCACCAGTGCCAGTAAGCTGGTGTAAAGCGAGGAACATTCCTACCCATATTGTTGCACGGCCCCTTTAATTGATTGCTATTTCTACAACCTGCCTGGAGAGTTCCAACCTCACATCTTTCATTGGGATAATATGAGCATGCTCATCAATATATCAGAATTACGAAATATCTATCTCGAATGCTTTCTATCTATTTTGTTCCTGGAGTAAAAACAAATAGCGCAGCAGTTTGATAACAAACTTTTATTATACACCTGAAAGCGGGGAATGTTGGTGATGGAAAACTCGTGCAAGACGTTCTTGCATCCACATTTTTTTTATTAAAATAAAATGCTCCAAAAGTTGGGACAGTAGTACTAGGAGTTGCCCAACTGTTTATTCCCACCTATCAGCCAACCAAATAACACCTCCACGTAACATTATATCAAAGTTTGTTCTCTCGACAGTTTTTTATTCACTGGCTAGGGTTGCCTTGAAGGAGCTGATAAACGACGGAGAAGTCCTTTTCCCTAGTCCATTGCTCAGGAGAACACGGTAAATTTGGTGAGCAAGAGAGCCCAGAGGTGTCGGTGAGCTGGTCTGTGTAGCTGCTGTTTGAGCTAGTCCGAAGATCCTGCACAAAATATCTCCCGTTAAGTTATCAGTTAACACATATAGACTTGATTATCAAATGTTTTATTACCGAGTACTGTCATATGCATGGAATAATTCCACGTGGAATCTTGTGAGACTGGTTCAGAATATCCACAATATTTATTACCATATTTCCCGGACTATAGTCTGCACCCGGTGCATAGTCCGCAGAGGGCAAATTTGTGGTAAAATATAAAGCTTTTGCTTAGATAGTCCGCACTTGGTAGATAATCCGAACGTAAAAATTATCATACACAGCGCACCTTCACAAATGCCTGCTGCATTAGCTTGCAAAGAAGCTTGTATCATACATAAATCAACATTAATGTACTCTGTTATTCATTATATCCATGTCTTGTCACAGTGAACGATTTAGAAAAAAAAAAATCCTGGTATAGTTTGCACCTGTAGATAGTCCGCATCGGGTAAAATTTCAACTTCTAAACATGTACAATCCGCAGACTATAGTCGGGAAAATACGGTACCTTTCCCACCACTTTTCCTTTTCTTCCTATAACCTATTATGCTGTACCATTTTCATCGCATGAATTCATTTCCTTTCCATGCTCACATGACCTTTCCCTTAGGTTATTCTCATACTCTCCTCAGCCAAATTCAGCAGATCTGGGTGATTTAATCCCCGCAGAAAGGAGGTAAAGTTTCTTTTTTCTAGGACAGAAAAAAAGAAATCGAAGGGAGTTTTTTTCTTTTCAAGTAGTAAATTACGAGATAAACATGCTGAAACAGGGGTAGACATTTGTTTGAGCATTGGTGCAGGTTCTTCTATACACTCCGTGCGACGCAACCGAGCGCGCCCCGCGCGGCCGTTACCGAAGGTAGACAGTGAGAGCCCCAGCGAAAGGAAACCACGTTGCATACATTGAGTACGCATTGAAGTCGGAGCGGTGTGGTTGCGCTGGGTTGACAGCATGAACTGCTGCGTCGTTAAGTGCTCCAATAGTTATGTGTCGTATCTCGTGGGGACGAAGTTTCAGAGTTTTTCACCTCGCCGATGTTTTGTGGGACAGCGACAACGATGAACCCGTGCCGTATGAAACGAGAAATTTGGTCTCCCGATCATGTCTGCAACTGTGTCAGCACGGCTGACATATTCTACACTGCCGCTTTGCACTCTGCGTTTGTTTTCGTACCAGTAGCGTCTCCATATCTCAGCTCGAACTGAAATGCCATCCCACACTCGCGGGTATGCAGTGCGAATTTCGTTGAAGGAATGCCCTCCAAAGAGGTTTCGTCCCCATCGTACGTGTCGATGATATTTCTGGACCAGTATGGCACGCAGTCTGTACTTCATGAAGAAAGATTCGGACGGTACAAAAAGTGACAAATATGAAATAAGGAAACCTGACAATGAAACTTGGAATCACTGGAGAATCGATGTTTGAGTATGGAAGTTTATGATGTGGTGTGCTTTCTTTTTGATCAGCCTCCTTTTGGATGTGGAAACGCTGACACCCCGAGTCTTGTAGACAACAATTTTTTTCTCGGCTTTAGAGCCACCTATTGCAGAGTTGTTCGAACTGGAAGTACCGTCCACTACAGTCAAACCCGTTTATAACGAACAGCAGGAAACGCTACGATCAGTTCGATATAGCAAGTGGTTCGATATAGCAAAAACATTTACAACGAACTTCCCCGATGCATTCGTTGTAAGGCGAGAGATTCTCTCTCTTTCTTTATCTCTTATCTTCCGCCTTGTAACCCGTGCTAAAACTTTTTTTGTGCGTGCGAGCAGAGTGTATTTTTTAGCTTTCTCCCCTTCTGAATCGCTTCTCTTTGCTCAATTTTGTTTGTAACTTGAGCTTTTGGAATTTTCTTTCTTTCCTATACTTCTTTTTGGGGGAAGGGACAGGCTAGAAGACGATTGTTCGCGTTTTTGGAAGCTTTCCCGGGGGAAAAGTTCGATATAGCCAATAAGTTGTTCGTTATAAAAAGTACTTTTTACATGCATTTTTATTTATATTTTCCGTGAGTTCGATATCGACAATAATTCGCTGTACATGGGTTCGTTCTAAACGGGTTTCACTGTAGTCCCTTCCTACCTGTAAAGTGGCATCTACCGGCCAAGATGAGTGGAATTTTCTTGAAAACCTCTGATGGTCAAAACCGGTTCCCATTTAGTTACGCCGCCCAAAATTATTTCCACCTGGTTAAACTATGCCATTTCTTTTAGGTATAATAAGTGTTTTGTCAAGTTACGGTTGTCAAAGTACCTGTGTGCTGAAAATCAGCACCTCGCACAACCAGATTACTACACAACAGCTGACCGCAAGAGCCTTTGATGGCCAAACTGTGTGTTGGCCGGCAACTTGGTTTTCTCGGCTTTGAAACCACCTTTTGTAAAGTTCTTTCAATTGGAAGTACAATGCACTAGTCCCTTCCTACCTGTAAAGTCTCCATCTTCCACGACGAGTGGTATTCTCTTGACAGCCCTTCCACGGTCAAAACCGTTTCCCATTCAGTTACGCCGCCCAACCCAAATTTCCACCCGGTTTCCCTATGCCACCTATTTTTGGTATTATTACTGTTGTGTCAAGTTACGGTCATGTCCAAGAACACTGTGTGTCCAAATCTGCACTTCGCACAGCCCAGTTTATAACACAACATTTGGGTCCAATATTGGATATTCCCGACAGCTTTATTCCTTTATTCGTTCGAACCATAACTTTCACACCTGCTGTCTTAATAAGGCTTGGCCCACTTAGGGCACAAACTTAGTGAACATCTCACTCGCCTCCAAATATCATTGTCCCAGCAGTCCTACGTTTACAGCGACGAGCAAAACAAATTTCCCACTGAGAGCAATTATGGTGGCGGTTGCCTTGCTTTTTGGAAAATTGCTCAAACCCCTTTTTCAACCGCTTAACTGAAGAAATTACCCCTAATAACGACTCAAACTCAATATATAACAAGCGAAGAACAGCTAAATGCCTTTTTTAAATCTGCCCCAGCACTCATGCAACGTCACTCTCAACTTATCAACTCAAAACAAACGTTCCGTCCGTGCGCGCTTGCGCCGCCACAGCTTGGCATGCAAAAAGGCACCGCAGGCTGCTGAGCGCGCACTCACTGTCGAACGCCAGCTCTTTTGCTAGCGGCGCTACTGGCGCGTTTTCAAGCGCCCTATAGTTCCGCACAGAGCGTATAGTAGACCCTTTCTGAAATTCGATTCAGTCACTTCGTTCCACTACCATCATCTGTGTCTCATGCCATACTAATGGCAGGCCTTTGGTACTTCTGGTAGGTGGTGAATAAAGAAGTCGAAGACATGTGATTAATAGCTGGAGACAAAGAAGTTGCACGAATGACCCAAGGCCCGTATCATTCGAGGTGTCGGCACAATGAGACATACGAGTTGGATACAAGCTCTACTAACGCTTGGTTCAGAGTGGGCTTCAATCAATTTGGCAACACACTCACAGGTCAGTGTATCTATACAGACTGATTGCTTGTCATCACTATTGAAGAACTGAAAGGATGCAAGTGAGAAGTGGATGGAAAAAAGATGTCTTCTGTTGACATACAAAACTGACTAGTGTCCGACACAACACTTTCATTATGACCATTTGTATGTCGAAAGTTAGACTGCTATTCGAAGTGCTAGATGGCATACAACCTTGGAAACTGTCATATTGTATAGTAATTATGCAGTCAGAAATTTGTGCTTATAACATGATATTAGTAATTAAAATACAATTAACTGCCACTTCGAAGTAACAGCAGTGGTAGAAACACTCTACCGCACCTACTTTTTCACTGCCACAGGTATGGTTTCATTGCCACATAATTAAAATGTTTCTGTGCATCCTTTACTACATACCTTGGTCATGAGGGCTGCACCAAAGCCTCCTTCATACTGATTGCTTGAAGGGACATTTTCCATCACACCAGGCACAGGGCTGTACACTTCGCTGGGCCACGTTTTTCCAGAGCTAACATTCAGGACGTTATTCAGTACCTTGGGGTCCAGCCCAAGCCTAAAAAAGTGACCAAAACAGCTTTCATTTGCAAAAAGAAATGCCAAAACTAGTTAAAACATTCATTGCATCAAACCCTAAAGGGGGTGTTAAATGTGGCAAAGGGGTGTTAACCACCCGTTGCCACATTTGTTTGCTACAACATCCCTAGCCACATTTGTAGTTAGGGGGGGCTTATGGGGTTCCAGCTCCCCCCCTTCTCGGAAATCCAGCGATACATGTGCATTCCACCTTAACCCCCTTCGCGATCCAAGTCGTGGATATCCCAGCCCAAAAAAATTCTATGCCACTGGTTCAGGTGTTTATTATTGCGTTAATAGGTATCCAAACAATGAAGGAAGCAATCACCAGAAATATGGAAATGGAGTTTGTGATGATTTGGAGAGGAAGCTAAACAACTCCCACCAACACCAGCATCATAGCATAAAGTTGCAGAGTATTAACACAGCGCACACTTGATATTGAGCAGTGCATGGTCAAGAATCGAAGAAGAAACGGCGAGAGAATCATAGGGAGAAGGAGATATCTGGAGATATCTATCAAATCTGGAAGCATTTACTTTTAGCATAAATCCCAATCAATTATTTTTGGATTTACGAGTTCTTAGGATTCATTGAGACTACAACGTTGTGCAGATAATGCCTCAATGTTGCTAAGTGAGTGCAAGGAGCATGCACTACCTAAAACCCCTGTGCATTTTCATCACTCCAATATTTTTCTTTTTGAAACCTAATATTCTATTTCTGATGGCATTCTCACCTTATTCCTAGGTTCATGGTCTCAGCATTGCCTATCATAGAGATGGCCAGCATCATGTTGTTGCAGATCTTGGCTGCTTGGCCACAGCCAACCCCTCCACAGTGTATCACATTTTTGCCCATGCAGAGCAGAATCTCTTTTGCAGCTTGGGCTTCAGCTTCTTCCCCCAACCATGAATGTAAGTGTCCTAGCCTTGGCTGCATTCACACCTAGAATATAAAAGAATTACCATGCTCTTGTAGACAGGACTGGGTAATTACGAGCACTAAATTAACCTGGCTCAACTAAGCTCGTTGTGTTCTATGTAAAAGGTAGAGCTTGCGACGACATTTAAATTTAGAAATTAAAAGTATCATTCAGTAGTCCTGATCAAACTTCTTTTTTCTGATGACAAGAGAAGATAAAAGAAACCTTTAAGTGAAAGGAGGCCAGTAAAGACATAAATGAATGCACCTAGTAATCTAGAATTTGAATTAGACAGTGCAGAGCCTAAAGGAATATTGAATGCTCAAAAGCTGTATACATTATTTTTCATCTTTGATATGAAAAATGCTTATTCTGAGAAACTGGAAGACCAAAATTTCAGAATAGCTACATATTCATGCTATGAGGTGGTTGACAACTTCTGCCTTCCCCTCTACCTAGAACATGAAAGCAAACTCGCGGTAACATAACATGAGGTGTCAACACCACACAAGAAATAGTAAGGATAGCAACAGGCTCCAAACTCTTGTAGCTACAAACAAAAAAATGATGAGTGACAGGGTGACACAGTTTCATCCATGAATAGGTGATCTCGTTCCTGAAAAAAAAAGTGCAATGTCACCCGTCAAGCTTTTTTTTTTTTTTTTTTTAACAGCGAAGTTGTTATGTTTTAGGATTTGGGAAAAAATGCATCCATATCGCGGATAATGACAGAAAACTCCCCATTGGTTGTGGCAGAGTATGAATAAATAAAAAAAGGGGGCAACTAGCATCAGTCACCCTTTTTTGGCATTATTAGATAGTGAGGTCCTGATCTCTTGTTATCATCTCTAGGCATCGTCCTCGAGGTCGTCCTAGAAGTCGTCCTTGAGGTTGTCCTAGACATTCTCCTCGAGGTCGTCCTAGACGTTGTCCTCGAGGTCATCCTCAGAACATTCTCCTTGAGGTCGTCCTAGACGTTGTCCTCGAGGTCATCCTAGAAAGTCGTCCTCAAGGTCGTCTTAGAAGTCATCCTTGAGGTCGTCCTAGAAGTCGTCCTTGGGGTTGTCCTAAACATTCTCCTTGAGGTCGTCCTAGACGTTGTCCTCGAGGTCGTCCTAGAAGTCGTCCTCAAGGTCGTCTTAGAAGTCATCCTTGAGGTCATCCTCTAGGTGGCATCCTCGAGGTCGTCCTAGAAGTCATCCTCGAGGTCTTCCTCGAAGTTGTCCTAGAAGTCGTCCGAGAGGTCGTCCTAGACGTCTTTCTCTAGGCGTCGTCCTCGAGGTCGTCTTCGAGGTCGTTCCAGAAGTTGTCCTTAAGGTCGTCCAAGACGTCGTCCTCTAGGCATCGTCCTAGACGTTATAAAAAATAACAGCTTCGCTAGTCCTCCATCTCCATGTGAAGCGGAAGGGCTCATACGACTTTTTTCTGGATTTTGGCTGCAGAAAAGGGTACCAAAATATTTTAGCCTGAGGTTTTCGGGGTTTTTTTGTAATTGGGCAGCTAGTAATGGCGAATTTAGCTCATCTTTTAGTTTTCAGACACAGTAAAGTGGATGATAGTTATTTAAAACAAATCAAGCACTCCAGCTTTGTATTGCTTTTAGCTTGATGGATACCTGAGACTTAAGGAACCAACATCTTGTCTGTCCTTTTAATTATCTCCTTCAGTCTCGTTAGCATCATAACTGCAAATACCGCAAAACCCTTTAAATTTGCGGCCCAATCTTTTTGCAGATAGGGCACAGGCGCAAATTTGCGGTTACTAAATTTTGCGAATTCTGGGGCACGGGCTACATAATTCGCGGTTACAAAATTTCAGACATGTACAAGTTACTCAATAAAAGTAATTAAGTTAAGTTACTGAGTATTGACGTCAAAAGTAATTTGAGTAGAGTAGAAATTACTCAAATAGAAAGTAATTGAGAAAATTACTAATTACCGTAAAAAAGTAGCGCATTACTTTTGAAATTACTTTTGAAGTTACTTTCGTATGTTTTTTTATGGTAAAAAGAGAGTGCAGAGGTTTTGATCCGTTAGCGAAATTGTGCTAGCCAAATTTGAATCGGCTTGTTTTTTTTTCACAGAAATGCTTTAATAGCTGGTTCTGCTTCTGCGTGCCTAATTGTTTTGTACTTCCTTGTTTGTTTGGTCAGTGATCTAGTGCGAATGTGTCATTTCTGCTTTGAGGTTTAGCGCTGCCTGAGCTTGATTTTTTAGACAGTGTTGCGTAAGTACATCTAAAAAGTACTTGAAGTAAAGTACAAAGGAAATGAGAGGTTACGTCAAATAAAGTAGTAAGTTCACCGGGTGCAATGTACTTGAAATAACGTATATAAATACAACATATTTCAAGGTAAAGTACAAGCACTTTTAACACAATCTATCATGATGCCCTTTCATTCCCTATACAGTGTTTTTTTAACTGGTATGCATTGCTCCAGCGGTAATCGGAGGTGCATCAGTTTTTGACGGAAATTGCAGCAAACATTGTATAAGGTTAAGTCGCCGCAGAGTAGTTGTTTTACTTTCGCTGACCAGCTATTTGACACAATCAAGTAATAGGCACTTATTTCCAGCGGTCTTACAGCCGCCATTACTTCACAGGGAGAAATGAGCAGATGACGTCTCGAAAGTGCGCGTTTTCACACGACGATTCCACCATTTTTGGTTTTCAAATTTGGGGAATGTACATTGAAGTCAGGAGTTTTAGTTTCCTCGGAAAATACAAGTACATGTTCAGAAAATTTACTTCAAGTAAAGTACAATTTTCCTAAACAGTAGAACTTTAAGTACCATGTACCTAGAGCACTTCCCAGCACTGCTTATTTATTATTTTTTATATAAATACGTTGGGGGAATTACTACAGTTTTCTCGAACGATCTATGAATCTTTGAAGATCTGCATATTCTGAGATTTGAGAGGAAAGGGCAACGCAAAAAGGTAATCTTTGCGTTGCCCTTAGCACGTGAATCTTCAAGTACACCACGAGCTACGGGAGCATCAGATGAGTTTCAGAGCAGGTGCTGCATTTTGTCGCCTCCTTTGAGTGAGGATGCAGTGTGTGCACCTCCTGTAGTGGGCGAGAGTTTCTGCGTTGAGAAGAAGCGGGGACCAGCCCTTTTTTCAAATGGGTGAAGTCTTCTTGAGCTTCGGGACAGAGAAACGCCAGTCTTCGGCGCTAATCCCGCAGTTACTCGGCCTCTTTTGCGTCGTGTCTGTTCGCTCCCCGCGCCTCGTAGCAGTGTTGTTGCAGTGTGTGTGTGTGTGTGGGGGGGGGGGGGGGCTTGTGAAAATTTCGGGGGGGGGGGGTTGGTTCGGGCTCTCTAAACCATTTTCTCCCCCCCTTTCCTACGCCACATGCTTCCCCCTCTTTCCAAATATCAGCTGATCTTCCAACATCTTATCTCCTGTGTGCAGGCATGTTTGTTGATAGGTAAAACAACCACTAAAATTCGAAAGTAACTTGTAACTTGAGTAGAAGTTACTCAAAGAAAGTAATTAAAGTAAACTACTAATTACCGAAATGAAAATGTAATTGAAAGTTACTAAACTACTGAGAAAAGTAGTTAAACTACAGTAACTTGAGTAGAGTAGTTGAACTACGTACAAGTCTGCAAAATTTTGCGTATTCTTGAAAGGGATCATAAAATCTAGTAACTTTAGCAGCATTGACAGTGGGCGTCCCGGGAAAGGGCAGTCGGTTGACCCCTCTCCCTCGGAAAGTCCATCAAGTTTGTCCTTTACAGCTTTGCCCTATACAGGAAGTAGCGGACTGGTTGCTACAAGAATGTGTCACAATGGGATAAGGAGATGAAGAGATAGAGATCTGCCTTACGGTGACACCCCGTAAAGCGTGGTTCAGGCAAGGTGTGGTGTGGAGGGCACTTTGTCTGGTTCCGGTCTTTGAAACGGGGTCGACGGGGCTTGCCCATCCGTATGTGACGTAGGGGTGACGGTAGGAGTTCTAGCAAGGATGGAGGGTTTTTGTATGAAAATGAGTCTGTGGGAAAATAACCTCTCAGCTGTATTTTGAGACGTCGTTGCATCTGTTGCATTCTTTACTTTCCCCTGTCTCGTGGTTGTTCTGATCATGCAAGTTTATTAGTTTTTTTCGTTTGCGAGCCATACTTCGGTTAGTATCAGAAATGAGTTTGTACAGCCGGTTTAAGCCTGTGGAGGGGAGAATTCTGCTTCCAGAACCTCGGTCTTACGAGAAGTGCTCGGAACAAGATGCATGCACAGCCGCCAACAGCCTCGTTGCGCAATGCCTTAAACAAGGCTCCAATGAATGCGAGCGGAAAGGAGACCTATAGGACGTACAGCGAGACAACCCGAGCCAAGATCGCCCATCTTGCGCTGGAGCAAGGCAACACGGCAGTGCAAAGAAGATGGCGATGATCCTGTGACACCCTGTAAGTGAAAGCACCATTCGTTCGACGGAAGATGTGTACCTACATAAAGTTGAAGTTGGGGAATCTGGATCAGGACGTGCAAGAATACACTTGAAAGCTTCGAAAGAAGGGAGGGATCATTAACCGGACGATCATCACTGCTGCCACTTGAGGAATTGTAAAAGTAAAACAACCAAGTACACCTCCTGAAAATGGAGGCTTGCTGGCACTTGACCAAAAATGTACCAAGTCCATTATGAGAATGAACGTTGTCCGTAGAAAAGCAATGCGGACAGCCAGGAAAGTGCCAACTGATATTGAAGACATCAAGAGCGAGTTTCTAGCAAAAGTTGAAGACGTGGTGCGCGAAAATGAAATTTTCAAAGACGCGATACTCAGCTGAAACCATACTGGCTTGAAGCTAGTGCCGGTAAGCAACTGGACACTTGAACAGATCTCAGCAAATCTCCCTGGTCGGGCATGATGACAAGAGAGAAATTACTGTCCTGTTCGCAATTGCATTGGGAGGAGCCATTCTGCCTCCCCAAGTAATCTACACGGGAAAGGCAACAAGATGCTTTGCAGCAACTGATTTTCCAGCTTCTTGGGACATCTGGCATTCCCCAAACCACTGGAGTACTACCGGCACAATGCTGCATTACATAGATGCCATCATTGTACCCTATGTGAACCAGCAACGAGAGATGCTTGGACTACCTTTTGATGCCAAGGCACTGTGCTTGTTCGACGTGTTTGCGGCTCATCGAACCGAGACTGTTCAACAAAAGCTGCTAAAGAATAACATTATTTCTATGTGTTCATACCAGCTGGATGCACAAGCCACCTCCAGCCCCTAGATGTGCACTTCAATAGCATGTTCAAGTCGGAAATGAAGAAGTTCACATTTTGGTATGCCAACTCCATTGCTCCGCAGCTGACAAAAAAGGAAGATGCCCAAGTGAGCTTCACGACTTCATCAATAAAACCATTGTAGGCCGTGTGGTTGACTGAAGTGTGGAACTTGCTTCGTGACAAGACCACCATTGCCCGTAACGTGTTTGAGAAATGCAGAATTGCACAAGTTTGTGCTATTGTGCAGCTAAAATGAAGATTACCTATACAGTGCACTGTTCAAATAAATTTTGTGATCGTAACATAATTTTTTAAGTGTTCAGTCTCGCTAGAATATTTTGCGTGCCCTTAAAGTTTGCGAATTTCAGAATTTGCGAAATTTGCAAAATTAGGGGCTCACTACATCAAGGGTTTTACAGTATAACAAACTTCTCAATAAGAAAATGGTGAGGGTACAGGCAAGTTGGTGGAACTTTACCATGAGGCTAAATAACCTGACACTAGGGTAAAAAAAACTGGAAGCATTCCACCTTCTACTTTTAAATGTTCCACTTCCATCTCCCAACCTTCTATTTTTGAATGAATTCAGTTCCTTACCCAACTTCCAGGTTATTAAACATTCTGACAAACTTCTTAAATTAACTCAATTTTCTGAACTAAGAAAGTATTAGAAATTATCACAAAACAAGTAGTCGGCATTTACTGAAACATGCAACGAAGGTTGCCATGTTGTAGAAGCTAAAGCATGAAACGTAAAGATAACCTTAAAAGCCCAGAAAGCATAAAGCGTGATTTGAGTCACATATAGGAATTCAGTGGTTAGCTCCTCTCCGTACACCCTTGCACTGATGGCAGAAAAATTATTTTCAATTGACCCTCCCAATTATTGTGTAAAATATATGCATTGTAAAATATGGGGGAGTACCCACTCCACTTTCACTGAAAATTGGGTTACTCTAGACATGGGTGCTTGACCAATCAAATCAGGTGCTTGACGTATCATTTGCAGAATTCCCAAGTTTGGGAAATGTTACTAGTGGGCTCTTGAACGAAGTGGGCACTTCCGCAGCATTTTACGGTAGGTCTGGACACAGCACACGTCACAGCTGCTAGATCAAGTCCTCTCCTCGCCTTGGTTGCCAGTGGCACCACCAGATGACTCTTTGATAAGCGGCTTGTCATAGCCTGTCATGGACCCGGTTTCCCATACTTTATGGAAGCCATGCTTGTTTTTAAAGTCATTTTCTGGGTGTGCCGTGTCATGTAGAACTAGGCACTTGCACTATGTGTGTTACCTAGACACAACTTCATCATTGACCCTTGTTTTGTGCCTCAACGGAGGAAAGAACGATTATATGAAGGCGTGGAAGCGGAGATATCTCTGGCTCAGTGTTCAAGTCACCATCCATTGAGAACAGAGCAGATGTGCTGAGTGGAAAGCGTGTGCACTCAAGTGCCATGGAAACGGGACCTTTTTTTCTTTCTTATTTGCGTCATTTGTCGGGTGGAGAGGCTGTCAGCATAGGCTTCTTGGACTCATGCCAATAGGATTTTATCTGGTCTGTCACATTGCAGTGTTAGTTATGCTGTGTGTCCTCACCTAAAGAGTATCTTACACTGCACTCCCAACTAAGACCTGACATGCAGACCCATCAAGGTCTGCAGAAATTTTTTTTTAATTTCAATTTCACAATTGCAAAGCAGTCTTCTATTCTGTTTACATGTAGAGGCACTATAATTTACCTTGTTAGGGCTAGATACACATTTGATAGAAAGCAACAAAAAAAAAGGCATTGAAACTTTTCTTGGAATGCCCACTTCTTGGCTCTCCGTAAGTGACAGTATTAGCAAATTAGCACATGTGGAGTATGCACAGCCTGGGAATTAAGTCAGAAACGAAAATGTAACGTGATGACAGCGACACATAAATAACAGCCTCCTGCTAATGTGCAAAGATGCAAAACTATATCCCTTTCTATTGGCTCTTTGACATGTATAGGCTCCTGCAGGCACTGACCTGCATCAGTGTTAAATAGACCAGGCACACAAGACTCAAATTAATGTTATTAAAAATTTATAACAAGAAAAAGTATTGTTCTGTACATAACTCACCACCTGATACGGGAGCATCAATGAAAGTCGCTCCCTTTGCTTCAACCAGCTTCGCCATCTCTTGTGACACCGAAGGATCGATGGTGCTGCTGTCGATCAAAAGTGACCCTGTCTGTACCTTTCTGGAACAAAAGTACAGAAGCTTTATTTCGACTCTCTACAAGCATCTATACATGAGAATGTTTTCTTAAAAGTATATTGTCAATTGTTTGGGTTGTTTGCAGGCACTACTGCCACTGCAACCACCACCATGGTGACACCGGTGCCTTGGGGTGAATTTAACTTGCCATACAGCAAGCTTACTCATTATGTGATGGCAAAGTTTTGTGACCAGTAGGTGACTAAAGGATGCTGGTATCGTTAAACAAGATTGTGTCAATGCAAAAAGGACCCTTGACCTGCAAAACCTCATAACCTTTTGTTTTTTTAGTTTAATTATTTTGGGCATTAATGATTGTGCACACTTTAATACAATATAGCACATTTTTGAAAATTTAGGGGAGAAATAGGTTCCTCTTGAAACCCCCAGGAATTGTTTAATAAGTTGATTTTGTTTTTCAGTCTATTGTAATTTGAGCCTAAAATGTAGGTCAACTTTGCACAAATTTCTGACGAGGCATGATTGAGATAGAATTGTCAAACTTCCTGATGTATGGTAATTGTCCTCAATATACTGGAGCAAATGCAACACAGTTCAAATATGTCTTCAAAGGAGCTGTGCAACAATTTCAGCGCTTTGCTTAAATAATTTGAGAGTCGGTGTCTTGACCCTTCTGAAATAAAGAACAAAAAACCGCTTTTGCCTGCATGTCCTAGTTTTTATTTTAAAAATTGACAAAGATTAAGGTTTTCCGCACCTCTCAACTCTTTGACCATCTTCCGAGTCACGTGCGTTGTGAAGTAAAAGGAGGACGCGCGGGGTTCCGGCGAAGCTCTCTCTCCAGAGCCATCAGTGAGCAGCGAGAACTCACCCGCTCGCGACTATATCACCACGTGCTTGCGCAGCGCGATCAACATGGCGAAAGGAGGAAAGTACCAACGTGCTTGTCCGGGTCTGGCCATCCCCGTCCTTCTCTGCCCCTCGTCCCCTTTCAACTTCTGGCGGCTGTTTGCGGTGAGCAGATAGAGCCGACAGTTTTGTTGATCTCGGATAGATGGTGCCACTAAAACTCCGTATAATAAAAGTTTTGTCAATGATACCAGGTTTCTGACATATTTATATTTATGTTGGAACGACAAGATTTATAGAAAAATTACCTTTTATCAAGCAGGTATTGGCACAACTTGGTATCTTTTCACAAGTCCCCCCCCTTTACGTCACGCCGCATGGTTTTCATGGCCGCCGCTCGCAGCTGCAGGTTGGGAAATATTCTAAGTTTTGCTTCGTGATTACGCGGCAGAATCGCAACATTTCAAAGGAAGGAGATGTGTTTTCTGTCCTTTGTGACAAGATAAACAATGTCAAAAGTAGAAGATGCGAATTCTTTCAACGTTAAAATCGTTGCACAGCTCCTTTAAAATAATTGTAAATATATGATGCAGGATTCTTTTGAAAGTAAAAAAGCACTAAGCATTTCCTATGCCAATCAAAATAAAAGGGAACCTTTGATCACCTCCAATATTATGTTAACCCTCTAACCATTTTGAATGAGCCTAGCTCGTCAACGTGGACCCAAACCGTTCAGGATGAGTATAGCTCGTTTGCTTTCCCTGATTCACACACTCAACCGTTTTGAACAAACCAGGCTCGCTCATGGCTGAGTTTGCGGCTCTGCCAACACATGGCGGCACTGAATTTTTTAAAATTCTGCTGACAGTTTGTTTGTGGCTAGAAACATGAGTTTGAAGGCCACAAATGTAACTTTGGAGACAACAATTCAGCAGTTGAGGTCAGAAACTCCCCACAAATAAAAATGGTTACAGAAGGTTTATTTGCGGCCCTTTCTATTTGCTGTTATTTAATGTGAATAGCATTCTTTATACGTCACGCACTCTCGTCTATGTATCTATCTATCTATCTATCTGGCTATCTAACCTCTACGCACGGGGTCGATAAATAAATAAAAAGACCGGCGCCGGCTGGGATTCGAATTGTTGACCCTTTGATCAGCAGGCAGACGCGTAACCACAGAGCTAGAAGCGTGAGTCACACGCACCTACACGGTTGTTTATATCTGTCTACCACATAGGGTCTGCATAGCGCTGTCACAGCTACCAGTGCGTGCGCGTTCACATGCACGAGGACTATTCCGCTCTCGTGAGGCTGAACACGGCTGCTAGCTCACCCTCTCCGGCTCGGGAGAGGGTGATGTAGTGGCCGTGCTCAGCTCGACGAGGCGGAATGACTGCGAACGGCGCGCACCGACAGCTGCTGACAGCTTGCTGTAAAGCAGCGTCCATGGTAAAGATATAAACAACCGTTTAGATATCGTTGGTGAGACTAGCTGAGACGCCAGAAAGTCTGGTCGGTACCATTTTGAGTGTTTGTGCGTATGGCGCGTGCTTTGCCTCGCCTTCTAAGTGACACAAACCACACGTGCTGGGCTGCGGAGATCGATGCGCAGGGCTGTGAAAGTGTCAACAAATTTAGAATCGCCTCAGAGTGGGCTGACGTATCTAGAGTGTGCCGGCCACCTGACGAACAGCGCATAACTCCGCACCGTTTGATGCATTACGCATTAACGTAGATAATCATTCCCAAAGGATGGGTTCTGCTGATTTTTGTAAAAATAAAGCGCACACGTTGACACAGCCACTTCAGTAAATGATGGTAAGGGAAGAACCCTACCAGCACGCTCTTCATTCGAAGTAGATTATTTTAGCCTCTGAATTCAGCTGTGAACCTTGGTGTCAGACAACTAAAATGAAAAAAATTGGCATGCATCGAAGAATTCGTAGAAATGAAAAGACGTCTATGCAAATACTTATAAATGTTTCAACACTTTTTTTTTTTATTCCAGACTGTGTTTAAAAATATCTCCATTCTATTAATAACACATCCTCAAATATACCCTAAAAGCAAAGTTCACAGAAAAACTTGTCAAGCTACTGAAGGTCAAAAACTCTATTCACTCTTCATGCAATAGTTTGGACAGACAGACGTAGGATGGAATCTGAAGCAGAATGAAGTTCTTCCACCTTACTAAAACACACACAAACCTGAAACCATGCTCCCATCCTCTGGTCAGAGTAAACCCCAGATTATTCGTGGAATTAAGCCGGCTAAACGCTACCCCTCTGAGGCCGCAAGGGGAACCAAGAACTTACGATATGATGCCCTTGTCGCCGGCGTAGACTTCTCTCACATGGGGGCTGGACGGCAGCATGGTGATGATTCGGTCGCACTGGTCGGCCATCTCGGCTGGGCTGCCCACGGGGACAGCCCCGTGCTTGGCCAGCTCCTCCGTGGCCTCCGGGAAGATGTCATACACCACCAGGCGGTGTCCCTTTGCAATGAGGTTCTTGGCCATGTTTTGGCCCATGTTCCCCAGCCCGATGAACCCAATCGGAACCTGCGACACGCTCCTTCCTGTTGGGGATACGAATGTGAAGCGAGGTTAGGGGTGCCATTCAGAGACTCGCGTACACTATACAACCCTGTTAGCACGAACGCGAATTCAGTGGCTTTTCTTGCATTTTACTTTGAAAGGGTATTGGCAAGCATCAAATTTGACTGCTTAGGTTACTGTCTCGAATGAGCACTTTCTACCACACTAGATTCAGTTTCACCTCACGACCGACCACAGTGGATGCTACGAGCTATCGAAGTCAATCGAAAGCTGTGCGAGTGTTAGATGATCTTGGAGAGGGGGCATAGTGATGTCGGAGAGTGTACTCCGCATCACTCTCATTGCTCAGTGATGCTACTGAAAAATTGTGATTTGGAGCAATTTTTGGAGCACCTGAAAACTTAACTTTGGAGGGCTTTGGAAAACCTAAAAACATGAAATTTGGAGCCCTTTTGAGCATGTAAATATCATCTTCCAAAGTACTTTCGAGCATGTAGTTATGAAATCTTATGATCACCTAAATAGAGTTAAGAGAATTTTACACTTTAAAAGTCTCCTACCATGTTTCTTTTTTTTTTTTTTGCTGTAGACAGTACAAGTTATTGCAATGTTGGTCCCCACAGGCTTAACTACAAAAAATTTGTCTTTCATGGAAATTCAATGTGAAGGATTAGTAAGCAGATGTTTCTCACATAAAAGGGTTGGCACAACTGCCAATGTAATTTACTGTGCACTGAACATTTTAAACACAAAGAAGCTATCAAAGGCCCATCCCTTAAAGCCTTTTCAGATTTTCGTTTATGCCTACCAGCTTAGTCATGTTCTCCGAAAGGCAGTGTTTGCCTCAGAAAGAAGCACCTGGCCCGATTTTATTTCTCCCAAGTTCTTGTTAGCCAGCCCCGTCTTGATCAGTCCCTGGGGCCGCTTAAGCATTGCCTTTGATGAGCCCAAACGTCTTCCAGGCCTTTCCAGGCACAGTTTTGCTCTCCAAGTTTGATCTTCTTCACTGTCTCGGGTAACTCGCTTGCTTCTAACGCTTTTTATTTTTCTACCTCTCCCAGTCCTCAGCCTCTCGTTGCGGATGCTCCAAGTAGGCCTTGTGGGTGCTTTTTACAGCATTTAGCAACTCTCTTGTTAGAGGCACCTTCGAAGGACCACTGTCGAAACGCTTTCATAGCTCTTGACCTGCCTAATGTCATTGATTAATGCGATCCCGAGGCCTGCCCAGTTGTCTATGATTTGTTGGTTTTCCCTGAAACCATGTTTGCAATCGGCATTTCCGTGTGGTAGGGAGAGTAATGCACGAACCAAGAGAGATAGCACAGGGGACTTGGTTCGGCTGTCAAAGGCCGAAGCAGCTGCCCAGTAGCCACTAACAGTAGAGCTGTGAAATGCGCCTTCGACAACAGGCTGGCAGTGGACAGGACGCCATTTCCCCAAACCAATGAAACCACATGCTCACTCTCGATTACATGTGGCACGCTTGCAGCTACATACTTCAGAGACTGAACTGTCTCGTCCAATGTTAAATTGAGAGTTTGATCCAAGAGATGCAAATGAAGCAGCAGTTTCTTGTCGAGTGGAGGCTGCTTCAAAAGGTGTCGTGCAGTAGAAATGTAGAATGCTTGCACACCAACCCGGAGAGATTTCTTCTCTTGAGGACTCCAACTGCCATTTCTTGATCGGTGTCAAATTCCATCTCGGGAATTTGCTTCAGACCTCCTGGTGCTCCCATGTCAAGCTGTTTCAATTCTGGCCCAGTCATGGTAGAGCAGACCTCATGCCTCATTAAGCGACCCAGCAACTTCTTGACGAGGTTAAGAGCCTCCGAATAGACAATGTGAATAAGGGGTTCTGGGCTGTGGATAAGTGCTTGAAATGTTCGGAGAACGGGTCAGCTGTGTTCCACAGGAAGAGCATCTTTGCTAGATTGCCATTGCCAGTCGTTTCTGAAGCACAGCACTTGTTTGTTGAGCTTCAGCCTCGACATGATGTAGGCCTTTAGCGCTTGGTGCTGCTCTAGCACTCACTCAAGACTGTCCTGAAATGGGAGCCATCTGTTGCTGACGTGCTGAAGAAAGACGTGTTCTGGGATTGCCAAAGGCGTTATGTACCTTGTGAAGGTTACATTCCCAGATATCCAACAGGCTTGGGGTCATTGTTTTCTTCGGTTCTTTTTCACGTTTTTCATTGTGTTCAGTCCATCACTGAAGAAGCAGAGTGGCTTGTTCTTGGGAAGTTCGGTCAAGCTTTTTTCAATGCAATCCACTAGGATGCTTGCTGTTGCACGACCCAGGTTGAACGACTCTAGGTGTTCAACAACAACTTTCTGACGTTGCTTTGAAAAATATTGCAGGAGAACATCCAGTTGTTGAACATGTTGCTCAGGTTTGGGTGCTTCGTCAATTTGCATGGAGTAATATACTCCCGGCCAGCACGACCTCCCCTACAATCTCTTTTTTTTTTTTAAGTAGGGGCCTAGCCCATCCGAGATCAAGTAAGCTACTTTCGTCCTCCTAGAGAAAACGTTTTGCAATTTCTAAGTCTTGAAACATCTGCGGTCGGACGTAGGGGAGATGAAGTAGTTTTGGGGACAACTCTTTTATTCTAAGACATAAACAAACAAAAAACGGCAATCGCTTGTTCATGTTGACAGTGTTTTACCGTGTATATTCTGTGTAAGTAATATGCTTTTTAAGCCGAACTGTAGGGAGGACTGTGCACCTACTCACTTCCGAAGATGACACAAGCTCGTCTGGTAATGTGTACTTTGCTAACGATTCTATGCAAGCTGCAAGCAGGAGAACCCGGCTCCCCTGCTTAGTTTTACGTTAAAGTACATTAAAGCACTCTGTGTTACAAGCATCCTAGTTCGGGATGCTTCTCGGCTGCGCAAAGCGAGAGTGTCCCCCAGAGCTACGAGCACTTGCCCAGGGGTGAACTTACCATTAGCCTATGGGCGATGGTAAGTGATGGCAAATTTCTGGGGGTGGCTAATTTTGTGGCATGCTTTATTATTGTGAAGAGTTTATCACCAGCATTACTTCTGGGGGTCAAAAAGGCGGCAAATTTGTGTAGGTGGCTGGAGTGGTGCCGTGCTTTATAAATGTGAAGAGATTAAAAATAAAAA
>JAZHYW010064540.1:0-31887 GCA_037355805.1 Ixodes ricinus
ACCTTTTCCTTTCAGTAGTTGCCTCACCGGCGGATAGAGGGCGCTGACGCACTCGGCGCCATTAGGTTGCTTCAATTTGGTTGGTTTCGGTTTCAACCTGAACGCGGCTATGTTGCTGTTTTACGTTGTTTTTGCTTAATTTTGCGATACGTTCATTTTTCTTGTACCACACAACCAATGAAACTTTGGTATTGAGCCACTTTGAGGACTACGAGGTGTATTTTAGCCTAAATTGCGTGATTTTTTTTACCAACTCCTTTGATGTACCTGATTATGGTCGGTTGCGAAACGCCTGACTGAGGTACAGGGAAGATTACCATCGTCTACGGCCGTATTCGATGGCACCAGTTTTCAGAAAAACAAACTGATGACGAGACTAACACGGGAATGTAAAGAAGCATATCGACAGCTTGATTAGCAATGTGCTGAATCGGTCAGAACAGATGAACTCACGAGTTTACTACTCACTGTTTGGTTTTCGAGGGCACCCAAACTTTAGTGAACTTCGCTGACTAAAAACGTATCGTGTAATGACGCAGATAATTGATATAAACAAGCAATATCGTCTCGGACTCTTTTTTTTTTTGAATTCAGTACTCGAGCATGCTTTGACAGGCCGAGTAGGAAATTTCTTAAATTATCAACCCTGCTAAAGTACTCATAAGCAGCATTTCGCGATATTGGCCCTAGGAAATAAATTATTGTTATATGAACATTTGCTTACTCAAGATATAATATAAGTGACAGGCCCGTCAAATTAAATCTGGCATTTGTCTTCCGAAAAATTGGCCAAATAAAATTAAAGGTCGCAGGAGGAGAAATACCTCGGAAAGTTTTGCTGAATTCTAGCGCTAGGCACCACTTCACGGACCTGTGTGAACAAATATTTATTTGTTTGAACAGATTCGCTTTATAAATTTCGGCGTCGCCAGCCACCAAAAGTAAACCTCTATTCGCCATCGACAATCCTGGACTCAAGGGATTGTTTTGCAGACGGCTCTTTTTTTCTTTTTTTTTCGGCGTCAAATATTGCGGATTTTAGATACTAGCAAAAAATAAAACAACGTACGCAAAGAAAAAAAAGCGTCGTCATTATCGCTTATGCGTCGAACCCAAACCGCGTTTTGGATTTGCAAATAGAAACAAACGACGTTATTTCTTAGTGCACTTTTTTCTAAAACTCGCTACTGTTAAGTGTCTGTGTCAGTTTCTTACGCGGGAAGTCCCAACCTTTGTGTTAAAATAAATTAAGTGGATTGAACTGGTTATTTAAATATAATCAATAAATCACTTAAATGACTGTCGAAATGGGAGCGAGCACGGTATACAATTTCTTAAACTTCATAAGTGCGAAAGAAGATTGAGAACCTCCTACACATGTAGGTGTGATATTATGAACAAACAAATCGCCTGATGTTGACGTACCATTACTTCTAGCCTCAGATAAAATACAAGTTAAACGTTCGTTGTCTATCTCTTCCGCGAGTTTCCTCACATAATCAAACAGAAACTGTTTTCAATATATTATGATTGCAAAGAACGATACTTTCGGGAAATACAGATAGTCTCCTTGCGCTGACTATTCTTGACGCCTTCCGATCCTAAATGCGCGATATAAATATACGCGCTTCTTACTGAGAATGTTCCGCCACTATTAGTAAACAAACATCAGTTGTCATAAGGACATCTGAGCCCTCGAGATGCCTTAATCGTCGAGTAGACGTATCGGACTACAGTTTCCGAGGTAAGGCAAGAAAGAGCGGCGAAACGCGACGAAAAACACGAATACAACGCATCCGCCAAGGCGCGGAGGGGAGAGCGGAGCAGCAAGTTGAAGCAACCTAATGGCTGCCGCGTCACGTGATTCCAAGATGGCAGCGCCCATGCCGAGGAGGGTGAAAAGGTCTGTACTCTTGTTTCACCTTGTGTCTGCAGACGCAGCTGACGCTACGAGCTGATGGGAACAAGCAGACAGTGTCAAAGGCGCATCATCATGGTGTTCGTCACGTTTCTGTACGTGTTCTATCGTGGCTGAGCCAATCATAAACAGAAAAGGCCAAGTGACTTGTGGCTTTTGACGCCGCTTGATTGGTCCCATTACCTAGCAGCACCGGCCGCGTATGGACTTAAGCTGGAACGAAGTATAGTGGATTGTATTTAGTGCGTTAACATTAGAACGCTCGTTGCGACAAAACCCCGGCGGTGTCTTTCGTTTGTCCGCTACAGGGAGAGAGGGAGAAGGAGGGCAGAGGGTGACGCGTGGCACGCTCTCATTGGTCCAAAGCGCTGACGTCAGCCCGCGTCAACCTCTCTCCCCTCCTTCTTCTTCTTCTCTTCCTGTAGCTGACAAATTGGAAAGACACCGCCGGAGTTTTCGTCAAAACGAGGTCCTTCGGTTTTCGTCAAAGTCACGCGCACAGCTGGCGCGGGGCAAGAAGGAGGAGGCGCCGCGCGGACATCACCTTAGGTAACAAAGCCTTAGTCATGAATGAGATGGCGTCATCAGAGAAGGCCAGCGCCGGGACACAGATAGAGAAACGAGTGCCGCGTCAGCGCCACCTGCGAGTCAAGGTGTGACCTTGAGCCGAACGTTGACGTAATCGTCGTGTCCAACCTGTGCCCAGCGTTGGCCTTCTCTGATGACACCATCTCATTCAGCACCACGGCTTTGTTATCTGGAGGTGTTGCGTCGTGGAGTGTTGGAATGAGGCGGCGTAGCGCCAGTGGCGTCTACTGCACCCTACAGTCTGCGCGCGACCCCTACACCCCGCTCTCTGGCCCGCTGCGCCCCCTAGTCTGCCTCCGCTGCCGCTCCCCCTCACGCCCCGAGCCCCAGGGGCGTCGGTGGTCGTGGTGAGGGGCGACGGCGATTTTGTGCCCCTGCCCAGTGTTGTTTCCATTAAATTTCTGAACTGTCTGAACTCCAAACATGCTAACGCATTCCTTGAGAATTCTCCAATGGATCAACCTTGTAATTTTTTTACACTCCAATAACGATACCCGATAGCAGTGTTGGACAAAATACTCGATAAAAGTATTTAAGTTAAGTTACTAAATACCTGCTTCATAAAGTATTTAAAATACTACTCAAGTTACTTTCACTGTAAAGTATCTTGAGTAGAGTACAAATACTTAAAAATGTAATTCAATTACTTTTGAAGATACTTCCGCATTGCGTAATTTGTATCGACGTCAGTGACAACGACAATTATACAGCTGCGCAAATCTGGGTTACCAGAATGGTTTATTAGCACGCAACAACACAAAACGAAGAAAAAATAAAGTATCGTAGGGCTATTTTATGCAGTCCAACTATAAGGAGCAGGATATTGTCACGAATGACAAATGATGAGGCGGCGAATAACTGAAGAAACTAAACGTTTAATGGGGCGAACTTGTGCCCAAAACAAAATAGAGAAAGGCTAGCGTCGCAGGCGTCGATGTCGGCGAAACAGCAGGATCGAGCGCTGGGGCGAGACTGACTCCGGACCGCCACTCGGAGCACCTTTTGTACCCGCGTGGGTTTCTGGAACATTCGGCGTAGAACGTTCGGCGCGTAGAACATTCGTAACTCGATCAGACGACAAGGTTCTCGAACTTACGAGAATGTCAAGTTGAAAGAATAAATAAAGAGGAGTCCGCTCCCTGGTATCGAACCCGGAGCCTCCGCGCGAGAGCCAAGCGCGGTAACCATTCGACCACGCGCTCGCTCGGCAACGCGCGTGGCAATATCACTGATACATGTTACAAAACATTTCTGGGACAACAAGAAAGAGGTCGCTTTAGCTATTGGGGAGAAGATCAGACCGTGGCGCCCCAAGCGGTTAACTTTAGAACTACACGAATGGGGACAACGAATAACAATGACTCAGCGCTCGGCTGACATAACCGAACGCGGAGTCAGCGTTCGGCTGGAGTTCGTGTTCTCCGGTGAGGGGGAGGAGGGGCTCTTTTGTTACCACTCCGGCCTGCATGAACAATGCAGCATGCACGGTGCCCAGCTCAGCACAAAAGCCCAAGTGGGTCAAGCTCGCATCCTCTGACGACTGCTTTCGGGAGAGATCCGGCACTTAACGTCACTTCACTAATTGTTGGTATTTTTATCATTACACTGTGCCCCGCGCTCTATTAAAAATGATGACATGAACATGCCCACAAGGCCTGTGGGCATGTGCACAGGCCTTGTGTTGGGTAAACACCGAGGTGTGGGGGTGACAAACGGGTCAGAGCGCCTCGCCAATAGTGACATCGCTGAATATCACGTCCTGCGGCGCACCTTAGACGCATCGTTTAACTACAATCCATATTCCCTATATGGGGAGTTCACTATAAACGAACTTGGGATACGGATATGAGTGAATGGATAACAAAGAGAACCCACATAATAGCCACGGCAGTGGTCGCACCTTCTTCAAGTAGGTTGCGTTCAGAAAGGCACTCAACGTTGGGGGACGCTTTGTTGGCATTTTGAGAGGTCATCCAGCTCGTAGTTCATTTCCTGTCCTGTTCTCTGCTTATCAATGTTCGCTTACAGACAGTGTTCGCGAGAGCAATAAGTGACGGACTGACGACAAAAGAAAAGAAACAAAAGAAAACCTCGACGTTTTGCCGTAGCGGGGTCAAATATACAAAAAGCAAAACAAAAATGTACTTTTCTGTGTGTGTGTGTGTCCACTTCTCATTTTCTTCTATTTGTTATTTTCTTGACACTCAAGTCTGCATTGTTGTCGTAGGTCGTTTCCCGGTCTGCGTTGCGCCTCAGTGTGGCATCTTTACTTCCGTAAAACCACCCCTTTTGTTTGAGGATTTTTTGGGGGAAACTCTAGGAAACAAAAGGCGCCTTTGGGAAGGCGAGGGGAAAACCTTCATTGTACGAACTTTGGGCTGAAATATGAGTCACAATCGGCAAAAAAGCGATGTTTTCACGAGCTCAATCAAAGTCACCGTAGCTAATCGGAGCTAGCAACAGGATTTGGTTGCTCGAAAGAATGTTCACGTTTGCTCGTGCCACGCCCACGCCACTTCATACCGAAAAACTCGGAAAATGGCGGAATGTCAAAAATGTATTTGAGATAATGAGTACAAGATACTCAGAAATGTAATTAAAATAGAGTATCAAATACTCTCGATCAAAAGTATTTGCAAGATACCAAGATACTTCAAAAAGTATTTGAAATACAGTATCTTGAGTAGAGTATTTGAGATAGGCACAAGTCTGCCAGATAGCAATGCGATGCATGCGCAAAGGCTCGGTGGTGTATCCGAGATCGTTATCGGACTAATGGGAACGATCTTCTAACACACCATATTCCGTTATTCATCTTTTATCGAACGGTACCGATACAATCCTCTTTGAAGAAAAGTACACGGTTCTCAGCTTTGTTGTTTACACAACTATGACACCATTGGAAAAGAAAGATTCACTGGCTCCCATACTTGTTAGATTGGTAAGATACCAATGAAAAGCAACGACACCCATGAAGTTTTTCTAAATATGTTGCGCGCATCTTCAAGGATTGTCTCTCTGTACCTGAAAAATTATGTGACCTGTTGTTCGTGATAGACGCATCCCACAACACTTTATTAATATATATATATATATATATAGTTGAAGCGTTCAATGTCCATGTACAGCCCTGTCCTAATATATCTGAGCGCGTAAACTAACTATTCTAAGGCGATGTAGACAGCCCCCAAAAATCGTTTTCTCGAGGTATCCCGCTGCAATTTACTATAGTGGTGCAAGCAGGTGGCGTAAGTTTACAGTGAAAAAATTCCGAAATAAACTTACCTCGTTCAAACAACAAAACAAACAAAAACCTGTTCGAAAATGGCGTAGCCAGGAAAAACGAAATCCCGGCTATGTTAACGCTGACACGCCTCAAGGATGCATCTTCGAAGCAAGTTGCATACATACAAATGCACGCTTCGAAGAAGTCTCGAACAGTTTTCGTACTATCAATGTCAACAGACCGTCACACGAGGGAGGAAGAAACAGGCCTCGGACGGTGTCTGCAAGCTCTATTTCCGATACGATGTGTTAGCAGCGTGTCCACGGTCAAAGTTTCGTTCAATCGATCTTTAGATCCGGTTCATGGGCGACGAGTCAAACGAACGATGATGGACTGCTTGAGGAGTGCTCCGACGCACGCGGGACCGTATACATACCGCCGACGCGTGATGACCGCAACGTGAGACCCTTCTCCCGCTGTTGTTAAAAACGCCATGACACCGCCGCATTGGTTTGTTTGTTTATTGCGGCGCGTTTTGCGCCCACGTTGGCCAGTTAAAAACAACGTTGGGTTCAACCTTCACAGTTCTTCTTTGTACATGCGAGTCCACCGACAAGATTCGGGACTGTTTCCTTTTTTGTACAGATGAGATCCGCAGACGCTGTTCCGTGTGTCTACATGGCATCGACGTGCAATGCTTATCGCGTCGGCCCTACAATGGATGACCGTTCTGTCGAAACCGCGCCTACACACACTGCTTTCGACACCGAGACGTCAGTGTTGTTTGCCCGAGACTTTAGGCGCGATCGTCTTGGGAGCTGATCGAAGTGGCAGCGCAGGACATGTCCGAGCCTTCGCTGGATTCCTCGGCGGATTCTTCAGCAGACTCTTCTTCTACATCCGCAGAACTGAGGAGATCACCGGGGAACCGCCATCTCGACATCCGCTCCGGTCGTCCGACTCCGCTGCTGACGGCAACCTGGGGCAGAATCAGCATTGTTGTAAAAGGTGCGCTGCAACGAGGCCTCCGGAAGATCTTGGCTGGAAAGTAAATCTCCGAAGGGGGCAGTTCAATGTAGATGGACTGACACTCTTACTGTACAAATGGGCAAGTCTGAACGAACTGCTCTACCGGTGAACCCTGCCAATTTTCATGGAACATATACATGCTATAGTTAGTGACAGTTATTAAAAAGAAGTCCCGGTCCTTTGCTGTAGTACCGCAAATGAACGGCAGCGACAGTAGCAGTGCTGCACATTTTGCTGGACACAGTTACATCGCCGTATTTAAATTTATTTGACTTATGTGGACTAAGTTTTGCTCATGGTGTTCATGTCACACCATGACGTCACGTGAAACTAAAGTTTCGCTAAGTTTAGCGGAGACATGTTCCGCTAAATTGGTCTTGGGCTGCAGGGGATGGTACAAGTGTGAAACGTCCATAAATAAAAACAACAACAACATTGTATGGCAAATTGTTGGGCAATTTTGCTACATACGGGTCATTCCATGCCAAAGGAGCCCGACAATTTTTTCATGTCTGAAATATGTACAAAGAAATTAATTTTTAAATAAGAAAAACCTCTATACTAAAAAAAAATCTTTTTTAAACACATTTTACTTTTGCTGATATTTGCTCTAAATTTCTGGAATTTGCATAAAACCGATGTAGTTAAGCAAAACACGGTAAAGAGCGGTTGCGTACCACAAAAGTTTATGGAGCGCCTAATTTTTTAATATAATGCCCCATCTTACACTACAATAAAAACATTGAAAGACGCTATTTTGAGTCCAAATAAGGGCCACCATACACACGCAATATGCATTCCCAAAACTGGGGAAGCAGGCGATGCAGACCTGCGTTGGTCGGCAGTTACCTTGGTAAGAAGTAAAGTAAAATTAAGACGTCAGTATCATCACATAACGTAAAGAGCATACGGATGCATGGAAATCAGGATAACGTCCACTTCAACTGAATTAAGCGCGTTTTCAGTGGAGCGTTGAAGACCTTGCAGCGGCGTCTCGCACCGTTGACGCCTCGCTGGCGAACGCCGGCTTGCGTCGCCTACGGGGAGGGCGCCTAAAAGAGTAATCAAAGTCTCACAATAAAAAAAAAAAAAAAAATAATAATAATTTTTAAACAACAAAATTAATTTTTTTTATATGTTTAACAGATAAAGTGAGTTGAACTAGCGTTCGAATCTATATGCAGACGGTATTTTGTATGGCGTGTAGGCACTGTGACCGCAAATTATAGGTCACGTGACATCAGGTCACGTGACGTCAGTTTTCCCCACTAAACTTAGCGGGGATACCGAATTGGTGTGTAGGTCAAGGGACGTCAATTTCCCCGGTAAATATAGTGGGGAAATTGACGTAACGTGACCTCATGTAACGTGATCTTTGCACCACTCATCTTCCTCGCTAAATTAAGCAGAGAAACTGAATTGGCGTGCAGGTCTGTGACGTCCCATAATGCAACACTGCGCGCGTTGCATTGGAAGCCAGAGGTTTCACGAAAGGTGGCTTCGAGAAATCCGGAGCAACTAGCCAAATAACGCTTCAAGTTAAAAAAAAAAGAATACAATGAAGCAGAAGGCACATACCATGGCGTCGGAGAGACGTCCCTGCACAGCCAAGGCCTCATTGTTGTCCAGCGTAAGATCCGAGTCCGTGTGCGCATCGGCCAGTTCTCTCAGCTCCGGCAGACGCATCAGAAGCTTGGCGTACACCAGCTGCGGCACTTTCCTCCACTCCAAATACCGCCGCAAGAGAGCGCAGTACTTTTCTTGTTCTTTCGACACGATGTCCAGATCCTCTAGACCAGCCCTATCAGGACACAGAAGCGTAATGGCGGACAGCAAGAGCAACGTCATGCCATCCGGTTTCAAACGACGCGTGGCCACAAGGAAATCCCGGTGCTTTGACCACAGAGGCTCTTGTACCAGGCGCTCGACGTCAGCGGTACGTAGGGCGGGTACAGGCGGACCGTCACCCGGTAGCGTCCTCGATGACCAGCGGTCGCCGTCGAAAGTAAAGACACTGCGGAGGAAACACAGTTCAAGCACCGAGGTCCGTAGAAGCACCTGCCTGTGAGGCTCTGGCACCCTGCAGAAGGCATCCAATCCCTGGGCGAAACCGCTGAGTTGGTGGATGAGGGTGAAGAAGAGGTCCAGCAGCTCTGTCCTGGACCGGTCGTGGTCGTGAAAGAGTCTCTCCGCGAAAGGCGCCATGGCACATCCAGTGGTGTGAGCGTTGACCAGCTCTTCAAGCAGGAGCACGTCTTCGGAAGTCAGTGGCTTCGTGGCGTCGCCCGTGCGGGCGGCTTGCGGAGCCTGTCTTTGCTGCATTCGCGCCCGGCGCTCTTGCTCGCTCATCACCCAGCTGGCTTCCATGCCGATCGAGAGGCACTTGGCGAAACGACACGCCTGGCAGGACTTGCGGGAGGTCAGCGTGATGTGGCAGCGACCCTGGCGGAAAAGATAAGAAACGCCTGATCTATACGGTAAAATAAAAAAAAAATAAAAAAACTTTATCGCAAAAAAAAAAAAGAACTTTTACCGAATTTTATTGTATGATAACGTGCGGTGCTTATCGCGCTTTAATGTAGTGTTTCGGTTCGAGTTTGAATGCCCAAAATCTAGTAGGAAACATTTTTCCCCAAAATTTAGTATGGAAGTTGAATTGGTGTATACTTATACGTCAATTCCGGTTTTGCAGCTAAATACAGAGGACAAAATACGGGTCTCACTTTTGCGTTTCATATGTTTGTGGAAGCTTTTTTGTGTGTGTGCTTTTATGAAATCTTAGTTTCATATGCTGTGTAAACTTGAAATTAACGCGAAGAAACTAGATTATTTGGACAACTTAGTAGCTAAGACTACGCTCGGCGGGAGAAAGGACAGAAGCAAGAGCGACACGAAAAGTCACGACGGGTAGAGCGCGAACACTGCTCGGAGACATGCAACGTACGTCTTGTGATCAATTTTCTTATGCGCTTCAAAGCCACCAACAGGCAATATGCACCAACACAGTGTTTACAAGCGAGCCCGCTTTGCCCAGACCAGGTGTGGGCCCGGCGCGTGCGCACAAACCATATTCGGGAGGAATGAAGCATCTGCGCAAGCGTCAGTGATTTGAGTTGGTTGATAGTCACTGACAAAATGAGAATGACAGGCCGTGTCTTTCGAACGCCCGGCCTCCCGCGCGTATACTCCATGCTTTCCGCCGTGCTTTTGCAGAGCGCGAGAGCTCGAGGAGCACGAGACACCAGAGCATTGTCGAAGGTATAGAAGCTCGCGCTGGAAGCGGGACAATTGAAGCTCCTCCCCGCCGTTCTTATCCTGCCAGTGACTAGAACATGTTTGCGCCAACAAGCTGTACATTTTTCGTTATCGATGGGTGGATGAATGTAGTTAATGGCTGTACCATTTATAACGGTGGTAGCTTGCGCCACCTAGTTTAAAAGCCAAAAGTATCATTCAACCCCTTGCCCTTCTAAGCCAATTTCCTCCCCCTCTGCATTTTTCTAATATTTTGTATGGCACAGCCGTTATTAGTTGCCAGGTGAACTACGTTATTGAAAACACCCACATTCACTCACACACTGTATTATAGCTAAGATTGCTCGAATCGTCAAGTGTTCATACTTTGTTCGCCGGTCAAAATTTTATGTTTGCGGTGGTAGTGAATCAGGCCATAGCAGAACTGCAGTTTTTCAGTCGCTCGACGCGAACATCCAAAACTCATCTTAGCAGCCCAGAATACACTAGTATTGAACAAAATTATCCTGAATGTGTAAAATATTCCACGATGTAACATCAACTTGTTTTAGCTATGATAGAGGCTTTGTAACATGACTCACGTCTATTGTGTTGTGTCCGTATCTTTCTTCTTTTTCACTCTCTGGGCTCAATATGATTTCTTACCTCTAGCGAGTATTTCTTCTGGATTGTGCATAATTGAGGTTCTTCGTTCCCGTATATTTAATTCATATTTATGAGGCACCAAAAGTTCGACTATCTATGTTCATTGTAACATCAAGATGAAAAAATATGGCGCATTATTCTTGCACTGCGCGAAGCAGTTCTTACAAGATTTCACTGTCGAAGAAAAAACGATGCATTTGGCGCTTGTAACGTGTACGCCTTGATGAAATAACATAAATGTAATCTGAGATGGACTATCCTGATATCCTAGTTTGACACACGAAACAAAAAAATTTGTAATGATCCGCAAAAAAAAAAAAATTATTTTTATTTTTTTAGTTTGGTTTTTGATTTGCTTACAAGTATGGAAGCGCGTAAACTTCACGGGCCGTGTCCGTCCCATCGTTTGTCGTGCATGATTGTTTTGTGTTTGAATTTTATCTGGGTTGTTTCCGATGCGATCTTTTTCCATGTATCGATACGAATGTTAGCTCGACGGAGTGGGTCCTTGTTGCCGGGCGTCCAGGGTTACGTTTGCATCCTCCGACGAGCGCAGCCGGTTCAATGTCAAGGTACTGCTCTTGTCGTAATTGTCAATTGTAGGACTGACTTGCTTTTTTTTCAGTTTTAGAAGGGAGAGGTTGACTGGAACTATTCCTTATTATTCAACTGAATGTATACATAATATCTCTATGTCTATAGTATGTTACAACGTAAGATCAGCAGCATCAGATGCCCAGACTACACCACGCGCTCTTTGCTTTCCGGTGTGTATGGCCCTATAGACTGACAGAGCCTGGCAGGTCGCCACGAGAAGCGGCCGTTGAAATGGAAAAGGTGGACCGGCAGACAACGAATGAGAGGAGAGCCACGTGACTGGCGCCCCGCTGCGGTAAGACGCCGAAACACACTTCTCCCGAGCGAACAAGTGTGTTTCGGGTTCTCGCCGCTGCAAAAGCTGTGCGCTGACGTCCAGGTTCCGCGAGAAATGGCTCTTTGATGCTCCGCGCTACCAGATCCTCGCCCTCCGAATATGCGACCGGGCACTCTATGGCTCCGTCGTCGAACTGCCAGGCTTTGTGAGTATAGAGGAGGCTATTATACGGTCTTCGCTTGCACCGAAGCGCGTCATTGATGCTAAAAGAGCTCGCGCTGGAGGCGGAGCCTGTACTGCTAATTTTATCTGGAAACAAACTGAGTGGTTTGACATGCATGGTAGGCTGCACCATAAACGTGCTTTTCGTGCCCACGAGCTCGCTGTGCAGGCTTCGTTCAAAACAAGACATCATGCTCACACTTGTGTTTTCTCTTACCAGCGCCAACTTATAGCAAAATGGAGTGCACCGACGGAGACTCGAGCATTCTGACGTGAAGAGAACCTTCCGAGATTCCAAGCCAGTAAAACGAGCGTTGACAAGCTTACACGGAGGCCAACGCTGGGGAGAAGGACACAATGCAATCTAAAATGGCGATAACCTGGACTGCTATGGTAATGATGAAGTAAAATAAACTGGAAAGAAAAACCTAAGAAACGGAAGGTTGGTTACGACGGCGCCCATGCACATCTGCTTAAAGCGTCTATAAGCGCGTGTGCTGAAGATACACGCCAACGCCATCGTCGACTGCGTCATGCTTGACATGTCCTTGAGAAGACAGCTCAGCAGACGGCGCTCGCGTCAGCAGCAATAAGGCGCTGATTTAGCGGCCGGTTGGTGCCCGCGCGATATTCTTAAAATATCTGGAGTAAGCCCAGGGAAGGCGTAGTTCAAATTATGCTTGAGGTTTCTTTTAATAATTCATGAATTATATCGTAAAAAAGCCCCAAAAACTCAATCAATTTAGTTTTTTTGAGTTCTCACCTGGTAAGGGCAGGTAAATCTTGCTTCATTCTGCACCGATCGACGAAAAAAGGCCTTGCAACTGTCACACGAGATGCCCCCGAAGTGATAGCTCTTGGCTCGGTCACCGCACACACCACACACTCTTGCCGCTGGACACGGCAGCCGCTGACTTGGTTCTCCACTCGCTGGAAGCAGCTGCTGTTGCTGAACGCCGGATTGCCGAAGAATTGAGGGCTGAAGAGCTGGGTGTTGAAGAGGTGAAGGCTGGGGACTTGTCTGCTGAGGAGCCGTCTGCTGGAGAACGAACTGGCGGAAGAATGTCTGCTGAGGCCTTGTTTCGTGCAGAGTCGTCTGCTGGGTACTGGTAAGTTGAGGACCTTGCTGTAAGAGGGTGGGCTGCTCAAGATGTGGCTCTTTTAAAGGTGGTTGTTGCGCAGGCGGTTTCTCGAGCTCTTCTTGAGAGGCCTTTTTGAGGTTCGGCTGTCTGGACGGTCCGTCATAACTGTAACACAGCCACTTGATGAGTCGGTCTTGATTGTAGTGGGCCACCGTAAATCAAGCACTGCAAAATAAAATAACGATAATGATCCCTGGATCCGCCTGGTCCTGGTATCGAATCAGAGCTCCCTCCATTTCCAGTGGAGGGCTCTACCAACTGAGCTAACCAGGAGTTGGGCGTAAGTAGAGCAAAAATATTTTAACACCTGCCCCAGCCTAACACGAGCAAAGGTGAACGGCTTGCATTTTAAGGTTATGATAATATTGCAATTAATGAAAGGTGCAAGCTCGCTTGCACCTTTGCATTAATTGCATTATCGTCACTGCAACGAAGTTGCAAGACATTCAGAAAGTTACCTTTTTGTCCATTATAGTAACGTCAGTTCAAGTGGCAGAGAAGTTTGCCTTCTTACGAAGTCCGTCACGAACGCAGCCGAAGCAAAAAAGATCTTCTTGCCTTGGGTCAATTACGTCATTACTTGGAAAAAACATATTTTTTTTTCTATTGTGGAAAAGCTGCGGAAGGGAGCATGCAGGCTTCCTAATTGACAAAATCCCATTCGGGACTCCAGCGAACTATAGGGGGTGCGCTGGTCAGGCAAAATGGTGGACGAAAGGAGGTCGTTTTTGTCGTTCAGCACGCGGACCACCATCGATTTCTTGCACTGCAGCGTAAAATCGGTGTTACATATGAAAGCAAAGCGATTTTGCGACGATAATATCCTTATATTCAGTGCGTAGGAATGACACGTCGGAAGCATAGAAATAATTACTAGAAACGATGTTTGTTTCTATGCTGCCCACGAGAACCAAGCAGCGATAGCAGACTAGAAACGACCTCCTCTTTTGAGCTTCTCGGCGTTGCCGCTACGCGGCGTCGATTTCGCTGGAGTCGCCCATACCATGTAGAGTAATATAGTAAACGCAAAAGAGAGTGACACTGAAGCCGGATTCGCGGCCCAGATAGTGCGTTTAATGCCCTCCGCTACGTGGCGCTTTTCTGTTATTTGGTTAATATTAATTGGAGCTCTTTCTCCGAGAAGTATTTATTTTTTAAATTGTTATGCTTTAGAATTATTTAAAGTAATTAAAACGACTAAATAGTTTTAATCAGATACGTCACAAAAACCACGTGATGAATGGCGCCTGCCATGGCCTGCCTGCCTGTCTGCACGCCGTCGCCTCTGCATCATTCTGCATGGCCTCTGCCCGTCCGTGCCGTGCGTGCCGTCCGTCTGTGCTTTCTGCTGCATCATATTCGGTCGACTTTGCATCAATCAAGGTGACGCATGACCGCCCGCGTCCTCGCATGGTCGGCGGGAATTTGTGGAGCCGATCGGTTTGAGTACGTGGTGTTGTTTCCGCCGGGCTGTCGGGCTGCACTTGATTGTGTGGGCATCTTGATTTTCGATGAGATAGTTTTAAAAAAGAACTTAACTCACGTCCCTGCACGCAACATTGTCCTTGGATTTACAGATGACGGTGTTGAACGTATTTCTAACATTACGGATAGAGCCTTAATTGTTGTGCTTTCTGAAATTTTCAGGAGGCGGGGTGGGCTTAGCCCCTTGCATACACTGTTGGGCAGGCACGTAGCCAGGATTTTGTTTCGGGGGGGGGGGGGGGCTTATGACAAAATGCTGTATGAGGGGGAGGGGGAGAGGAGGCCCCAGCAAAATGAAAGATTTCAAGGGGAGGGGGGGGGCGAGCCCCATTCCCCCCCCTCCCCCTGGCTACGTGCCTGCTGTTTTGCACACTCCAACAACGTCTTCTGTTAAACACAGTCTCCTCAGTTCTCTCATTCGGGAGCTAAAGACTGTTGGCTTCACAGTAAAGGCTGTGGTCTGTGATTAGGGGGCTTCAAACGTAAGCTTGGCCAACCAACGGTGTGTGTGTTGATAGGCCATTTTTTGAAGTTGACAACGAATATGTTTACTTTATCTTTCATGTTCCGCACCTCTCCAAAACAACCAAGAGCAATCTCCAAGCACAGAAACTTTGCATTGGAAATGAGGTCATTGGGTCGTCCCATATTGTTGAACTTTATCGTTCTACCCGTGAGATGAGCTTGCAGTTGGCTCCGAAACTTACTGAGAGACATTTTTCAAAAACCTTTCGGTAACATGGAAGTAAATCGTGCCGCACAGGTACTGAGTGCCTCACTCTTTCTTGCAATCGTATTTCTTGTTTATGCCAAGGAGCTTCCTGAGGCAGCCATGGCTACAGCCTATTTCTGTGATAGGATGTACATACTTTTTGATTGTCTGAATAGCTCACAATTCAACAAGAAGTTTCGTCATGCCATTCTGAAGGGAGAATCTGAAATACTAGATTACCTACACCAGCAACTCGGATGGATTTCAGCATGGCAGTTCCAAAGTAGGAGACAGCCACAAGCCATCATAGGGTGGCAAGTTACTATAAAATGTATCCTCATGCTCTGAAACGAGCTTTCAAACAGCCATGACTTTAAGTTCTTACTTACACGACGCCTTAAGCAAGACCCACTTGAAAAACCTTTTGGAGCTATATACGACAAATGGCCGCCACTAGAGGATATTTCTGAGCTGGCATCAGATATCAAGTCTAACGTAATTGCTGACTCGTCCACTTACTACGTGTGGGGCTATTTGATCAAGCTTGTGCTTGAACAGACTATTCACAGCTGTGGCTGTTCTCAGCTGCTATGGGATAAATCTGATAACTTGACCAGGCCTCACCAGTACTTTCTTGTGCTTGAAGCATGCCACGTGCCAGGAAAACTCTTCGGGAACTTAGTAGTACGATCACAGGCTGCCTTTAATTTCATTCAGCAACTAGAAAATCACTTTCTTCCAATAATAGAGAGTGTGGCACATGTTCGAGGAGTCTATACCGCCGTGTATCGCACACTTTGAAGTCTGGGTGGTTTTAGCCTTTGCTCAGAGGAGTGCCACAAACGGCTTTTAAAAATGTTTTGCAGAATACGCGCTTGAATTGGCATGTTCGATTACTTAACCGGAATTCGGACAAAGTTCGGTTGCACGCTTCAGTGGCTGGTAAGCAACTAGACAGGTTTAACTGTTAATAATGTATTAACGGAGGCTGTTGCCAAACCAAAAATAGAAAGCGCTTATTAATTGATCGGTGCTGCTTGCACTCCAAACATTTGTTTCCCCTTTTTCCAGCAAATGTGTATCACGGCTGACGAACAAAAATACTTATTCACTTTCTACAGAATTTCTATAGAAAATAGTGTATAGAGGGTAAAAATATTCTAAAGAAAATGCATCCAGTTGTATCCACTGTCCATAGTTTTTTAGCCTCTTTTTCTGAAGCTATTCTTTCCTGAACAATTTCGGGGAATGTTTAGGGACGTTGAATCTTGTCAGATTTCGAATAGAGCTCTCCTTGTTTGGTAATAGCTTGCCCGCAGTGAGTTTGAGGCTAATATAAAAATTGGCGATTTTTATATTAGCCGGAAATTGGGAATTTGTTCTATCCGGTGTGTACTTCGCACTCTTATTATACTCTTATGACTGGTAATGATCGCGATGTGTTATATATTTCTGTACTTACTTCCCGTGGCCGAGTCGGCGTGAAAGTGAATGAATCATTCAGCATGTTCTCTGTGGAAAAATTTTGTTAACTTGGTTCTGCTAACAATCTATTACGAAGTGTACGATATGCCGAACTCCTTCATATTAATTTATTTTTGTGAGTATCAGTTTCGTATAAAACATACAGAGCTTTTGAAGTAAATCATGTATACATGGAGGTGGTCCAATAAAATGTTTTCGAACCACTTACTGTTGTTGACCCCGGAATGCTCCACCAGCCAGGAGTCTGTGGCGGTTGTGTAACTTCTATGTTTTACAATAGGAAAAGAACAAGAAATACACCTCTGTTTTCTAAAGTAAATTGAAATATTCTGTGACACATTTTGCACGGATTCTACCGTAAAATTTAAAATAAAAGTCTGTCAATATTAGAAAAAAAAAAAAAAAACAGCGGCTTCGGGAGTCGAGGAGCGAGGCGGGAAGGAAAGAGAGAGAGAAGGGTACCGAAGAACCGGAGCAAAAACGTCCAAACCGAAACCGAAACTAATTTGACCGGAACCGGAACCAGATTATGCTTAATGCCGCCCGCTAGGAGCGCTACCGGTCACTCGTCTATCTGGGCCGCTGGGGCCTATGGCAGTGTCCGCTCTTTACCTTGTGTATATTACTCTATGCCCATACTTCGCTTTAGCTTATGTCAGAGCGCAGTAAGATGCTAGAAGACACAGAAACACAGACGTATGCTCCAAAATCGCGCGTGCACGGTGCGTCAGCTTGGCGTGATTGTGGTTTAGCCGGTGGTAACATACGCAAAGAAAGGTGACAAACGCAGTGACGTTGCGTTTTTGGCGTTGCTTGATTAGCCCCAATAAAAAATATCATGTCACTGGGCTGTCGACGCATGCGCAGTGTCTTATATTGCACATAAGAGACCCAGTGCGCATGCTCCAGAGCATATTTCACAGCCCAGTTAACAAAAATGTCAACGTGCAGAAGGCGATCATTCGAATGGACTATAAGAGTAACAAATGAGTCCGCCTTCGATCCTATGATACTATGTAGACCTACAATACCACTGAATAATTTTGTTCAGTGAGGATTAACAACTAAAGGGTGATAGCTGATTATTTAAGATCTTTCGATGACACGCTATGACCATATTGATGACATCGTTCTCAATGATAATTTCTGTGAAAGGAAAGTACTAGATAATTATTGGTATCGCTATAAAATGATATAGTACTTTCTTTAGGCCACTGTGCACGTGTTCCATGTCTGTTTTTAATTCACAGCAACACTTGTAACGTCCCCAAGTGGAGTGTAAGCTTACCTTAGAGTTGGCCACGTCAGCATTTTCAGGTCACATTGCTTTGATGGGTGTTCCACATCCTCAGATGGACAAACGCCATTTGTACTTTTCAGGAAAGGGTTTTTCCCACAAACGTCAGGTAGTCCTCAGGGCTTGATCGTCTTCCAGACCATCCAGCCTATAGGCCACACCGTTCACAGACACACTTATCCTTGGTAGTGCAGGGAAGTCAGTCATCATTGTTCTACGTTGTGTTCAGGGTGTGACTCGTTGGCTGTCCAGTGCAGCAGATTTTCCGGGAGCTTGGAGGGTGGCGTGACACGCATGCATACATATTAAGTTAGTCAACAAGAGAGAGAAAACAAAGTAGTCATCGTGCGGAACCGTTGAGCTCAGGTGATAAAGTAACTTCACGTAAGTTTGTCTCGTGCCGTCAGTCAGATTTTAAAAGATGAAACTGTGAATGAACTAAACGGCTAAAAGACAACGGAACTCAACGCCACTTTCCTCGACCAGAGAAGGCTTCATGCTGAAGTTTTGCTCAGACGATGACGTGACGACACGTAAATTTCGTATCTTTTACCCAAAATCTGGGAATCACACCACTTGCACGCATCGCGGAGCGAACTAACAACGGCGTCGACTACATCGGTGGAAAGCCAAGAAGGAAAGATAGTTGACAGCGTTTCCCGGAGAAGCAAGCTGCTTTCACAAGGTCTCCGGCCGACAATTAGATTGGTTAGGCGAAGTTACCTAACCGCTGTTTATAAACCGGCGCCGACTGTTTGCTTGTTGGGCTCTTGTCTCCGGCAAGGTGAACTGCCAGAAGACTCGTCAGGTACGTTAGCGTCTTCCGCTGTTTCAGGGTCGACTCGAAGGTTGTTCCTATCTGGAGTTGAGGTCAGCGCTGGAATGGTACAAAGCAGACAGTCAGACAAGATAACTCGACGATTGCTTAATCGTCACCCCGAATATTGCTGTCGAAGTGTGGTGCTAGTCAGGGGCATATCGGAAATGTGACAAGCCACGTTTTGGTGTATATTTATTGAAAGATACTGCTCCTCTTCCCTGAAAGCCATAGCAGGAGATACAGTGTAAAAACACACGTAAAGACATTAACACACACAAAAAAAGTGAAAACGTGTTTGAATCTGTATCGCTCGATTAATCCGAAGTTTATTATTCTGGACGATCCGTGAGTGTTCATGTGATATTTTTTTAACGCTGATATAAAATTTGCCGTAGAGAAAGGAATACTAATATTTTAATATATTTATCGCTGTCCAAGCAACTGACGTTTGAATGTTGGTTAAAGACCGAATTTGAGGAGGGTCTTTCGACGAGAAAAAAATATCCTCCCCAATGTCCTTCTTTCCATTCCTTCTCGTACATTTCTCTCCTCTTCACCCGCAAAAAGCAGGTTCGGGAACTAATTTTTTTTGTGTATTATCCACAAAAAAAAATTTTTTTTTTGTAGAAATAACCGAATAATTAATGTCTCCTAACTGCTTGAATCAAACCATGACATCAAATGTGAGATGTTTCCATAGCGAAAGCGCACACTTAAATAAGATAGATGGATGGATGGAATACGGCTGAGCCCTTTGGATCGGGCGGTAGCTTACGCCACCTAGCCATTTTGTCTTACCATTTAAGCTTAGAATATTTAAATGTGAAAACTATATTCACTGCGCACTGCAAAGAAAGTGAGGCTATAAAACCCCCTAACGCCCCCATTGGCAGGTTTCAGCTATTATTATCGAAGGGCAAATGCGATGGACGAGACAAAGTTCATTAGGGCTGCCACAGATGATGTAGGTCTTCTACCGTCGTTTACCGGACGCATGATAAACACGGCGCTGCTCTATTCAAGCCGCTATTCGGACATCTTGCTGCGTCAGTATCGGACTGTAGAAGATAACTCGTCAAGTAAGGCTGCTAGTTCTATACCTTGTTTCACCTTAAGTCAGAGTGCAACCGGAGCGCCAAAAGCGCAATCTCATGGTGCTTGTCATCTTGCTGGAAGTCTGCTATAATTTTCCCAAATGATCGAGTCAAGTGAATGCACCATGGATTTTAACATGCATCGTGAGCGTCTTTCGGCCTTTTAACTGTGTTTTAACTTATGGTGAGACAAACCATGACTCGGTTAGTTTCTTAGTAAAGGACGTACAGTCCCCGGCAATATGAAAGACCCACTGGGAGCGCGTGGCCGAGGCCGTGGCTGGCGGGGGCGCTGCGAGCGCTCCGGGCAATTCCATTCAGCTTCGAGGGGAGTACGCTAACTCGGGGCTCAGCTAAAGCGGAGCGCGCTTATCAGTTTGTCAGTTTGTGCTGAACCCTAAGTGAGCGTCCTCCCCTCGAAGCAGAATGGAAATGCCCGGAGCGGTCACAGCGCCCCCGCCAGCCATCGCTTCGGCCACGCGCTCCCAGTGGGTCTTTCATATTGCCGGGGACTGTACAAACCTCTTAAAGGGCTGCTCCGGTCGAAAACGAAACCAAAATAAATCACTGGTATCGCTTTAGTGGCACAAAATATGATCACAGCCAAAATATTTGGTCAGTGTGAAGCCGCGTACTCCACTAAAATCGATTTTAAAGATGCCACCAGCTGCCCTTTTGCAGAAGGCAAGCGGGTTGGCTTTTAGTCAAGGAACACTGGCGCAGCATCCTTGTGACATCACGGCTCGGTGGAGCTGCTGTTGATTGGTTGTACCGCAACACCCTTGTGACATCACGTTGCTGCCGTACAGCTGATGATCAGTGTTGCCATCCCTCTAGCAGACAGTTTCAGTTTTGCCGTAGACGCCCAAAACCAAACTTTGAGCCGTGATAGTATTTATAAAACTGACAACAATATCAAAGAAAAGAAAATTATACCTCGCAAATCAGGGCCATTGTTTTAGATAAAAACAGTCGTAATCCCAAATAAAAAAAAATAGACGTTTACAGTTTCCTGTAATTCCGAATTAGAGCGCAGCTCTTGAGGAGGAGGAAGGGAGGGCACGGAGGGGGCGGTATGCCCCTCCTTATCCGTACCCTCTCCTCCTCCCTCCTCATCTACTCCTCCCGTGCTCCTCGCCTCCTCCCTTCTTCTTCCTCCTCCTCCTCTCCTCCTCCCCCTCCCCTCTCCTCCTCCCCACCCTCCTCCTCCATCCTCCCCTCCTTCCTCATCCTCCCCCTCCTTCTTCCTTCTCCTCCTTTCTGCCGGGCAGTGCATTATGAAAACCGTCCCATAATGCAATGCGCGTGACAGCGCGGTGCATTAAGGGACAATTCCCATAATGCACCGCGCGGTTGCCTCCTCCTTTCCTTCCTCTTTCTGCCCCTCCTCCTCCCCCCCTCCCTCCCGCACTGTGCATTATGGGAAATGTCCCATAAACACGGCGTCACCGGGGTGCATTATGGGACGTTTCCCATAATGCACCGCGCGGTAGGCCGACGGAGACGGCGACGCCGACGCCGACGCCGACGGCGCTCAAGCCGGAAAAGGGGCCTAAGAGCTGCGCTCTATAAAAATGTTAACCGGAGTTGCCCTGGCAGCATTACTTTGGGAAGCTCACTCGGATATCGTTAGCACAGAGTTGGCGGAATTATCTACTAAAACTCTTTATTATACTCCGTTTCATACTTAGCGTGCAACACTGTCAAAGCTACTGGCGCAAGCGTGGGGCTTGATCTCGTTGATCATTGGCACGCGCTCTCGCGCAACCAAAACCATAGATGAAGCCACGGGCTCGTGCCAGTCGCTTTGACAGCGTTGCACGCCAAGTATGCAAACCTGAGGTATAGGTTGTTTTAAAGGGGGCCTGCAATCATAATTAAGCGTCTACCTTTTTTGCGGTTTCCACGTCCCTCGGGGTTCGGGCAAGCCAGCGGGCACGGAGAGAGTAACTAAATATCAGTGCGTCATATTTTAACCGGACGACGCGGAAACCTCCTCCACCGACGGGGGCGACCCGCGGTACCGAAAGCGCGCAAAATGTGACGTCTTAGGTCCTGGGCTTACTACTGGTCAGAGCCGCTAAAAGCTTCTTTTTAGTCGAAATACAAAATATAAGTGGCGCGAACCAATTCAATTATTTATAAAAGTAGTTTTTGTTCAGTGTTTGAGATCAGAAAAGAAACAAATGTAGTTTATAAAGTAAGGAAACAAGAAATGATCCGTCGACATACCCGCCACCAATCGGTGGAAAAAACGGTGCCTACTAGAAAGGAGTAGTGGGATCAGGCGCCGACACGGAAAGGTGCCGGATGTACGCGGCGGCGCTGCGGCCGTAGGGACCGAAGGACCCGGCCGGCTCTGAGCGTTCCCAAGGCCTTCGGTGAGCAGCTTTGTCTTGCGGTTTGGCCGTTTCGCGGTATGGCAGCGCGAAGTGGCTCCCATTCTGAACTGATCTTTACCCCGTGTTTGCTGTCGTTTGTGGCCAATGAAGTGTCATGCCGAATTTGTGTTTAATCGCGCAGCAAAATCAATGAGAGCCGCTCCGGCTGCCCGCTACATACAGCCTATCCAGAACACGCTTTAGTGGCGCCCTCTCGCGCCGTCGACACGGAGTACGGCAGCCGTGAGCGCTCGCTCAGCTCACCACCCCTCGTCTAGTTCACGGCCACTCAAGCAACCAAGGACGTCATGAAGGAGGTTATTTTTTGCTTGTTTTTGTAATTTTAGTTTGCCTATAACTTCTAAAATAAATCGAAATTCGAGAAAAGAAAAGTGTCATTAAGTTACTACGTTCAGTGAGCTCAGGTTTGGTGCAAATTAAAAATGAGTAAAACAGCCATTGCAGGGCCCTCAAGTTATGGTCCAACTGCAGGTATATTATGCAAAGGACACTCTGCAGACAGTAGAGGGTTTGAAGGAACCGTTTTTGCAGTTCCGATACGGTACGATGAGTCTTCCGGTACTAACTGCGCATGCGCTACCCCAGAAGACTCGCGCATGCGCAGTTCGTACCGGAGGCCCCATCGTACCGTATCGGAACTGCAAAAACGGTTCCCTAGAACTTACTATCATGTCTGCATGCAGCATACCAGGTGTCTTTTGATACCATGTGTGTATCATTTCTACACTCCGATAACGACACCCGATAACGATACGATGCCTATTCAAGAGGCGCCGGTGGAGTATCGGATATCGTTATCGGAATGCATAAACGGTCTACCGGAACACCCGATTGAGAACAGGCATCAGGGTCGACGCGCGGCGCTTCTGGCTGCAGCCTTCACAATGTCGCCAGACGGACGGCTCCGCAAAAGAAATAAAAGCGATTCCAAGTTGAGGGTCGTCGGGGAACCTTGGCGACCGAGTAACGGTGCCGCCGCTCGTTCCTCCGGGAGAAAAAGAAACAAAACAAAGAAGACTGAGTTGTTTCGAGGCGCGCAAACAAGTTTCGGGAGCGAGTCCGTCTCGCCAGGTTCCGGTGCGATTCCGCACCGCACAACGGCCAACCTTTTGTTTTACCGTGCGCGAGCGGTGGATGCGCGTCCTTTTCACGTCATCCCCGTCGACAACAAATGTTTCTCGCGCGTTGCAGTGATGTCACGTTGAGACCAGAGATGAGCCGGCGCATCATCTTTGCTTTTGTGATAGTACCACCACACTGCAAAGTAGTTTCCCTAATGTGGATCAAATTGCAAGTAAAATAAAATGAAAATCACCTAAAAGGTTGTAAGAAAATTCATTTGGGCATCAAACTATTAGAAAGCAGGATGTTGGTCTTGTTTCTTTAATGGCGTCTGATGTCTTTGCTGTGAATGTGAAATTTAGCTAGTGCAGTACGTAGGACTGCTACCTCTAGCGTTTTAAAAGGGACACGAAATACTGCCACAAGTAACATACTTAATAGAGTAGCACACTGACACATGACATAAGAATACTAGCACGCAACGCCATTAAGCCAGAAGCACCTTTTCGTGGTGTCAATGTAAGGGTAGAAGCAGACGATTTATTTTACTCGCTCCCTCGCGGCGTTTGTTGACCGGTCGTGAGGATGACGGCGTTGGCGCAGAGTGTGATGATAGTACACTGCGCGACACTGTTCGTGCGAACAAGGAATCACCAGTGCACAATCCGGGTCATTAATCGGACAACTGCATGAGCACTCGACTCGAAGACGGTTAAAGTCAATGCCTCGGCGGGTCATTCGGGTTGGGGCCCGTGTCTAAGCTACCATGACAAAGAGTAGCCCAACTCTAGCAATATACCGAGCGCATCGGATGCCCCGTGAATCGCCAAACGGGGGTGCGCGACAGTGATAAACATTGAGAGCGTAACGGGCATCCTATAGCGTATACGTGCTTCCTTCATCAGCTGACTACGAGTTAAAAGAGTGGCCGCTGGTTATCCGCTGGTAATTATTTTCGAAATATTTTCTGCGGCTGCTATGCTGGGGCACCGGGGACGCGATCGCGACTCCAGCGAACTATAGGGGGCGCGCTGGTCAGGCAAAATGGCGGACGAGAGGAGGTCGTTTTCGTCGTTCAACACGCGGACCACCGTAAATGTCTTGCACTGCAGCGTAAAATCGGTGTTACATATGAAAGCAAAGCGATTTTTCGAAGGTAGAAACCTTCTTCTAGTCAGTGCGTAGGAATGACACGGCGGAAGAATAAAAATAATTACTGGGAACGATGTTTGTTTCTATGCTGCCTATACGAGAACCAAGCAGCGATAGCAGACGACAGAGTCGAAACGACCTCCTCTCTGAGCTTCTCGGCGTCGCCGCTACGCGGCGTCGATTTCGCTGGAGTCGCGAATAGATGCGCGCTTTGTAGGTTGTGACATATTCAGGGAAAGTTACGTGACCGCGAGCCGGTTGATGCTCAACCAGATCCAAATGGACAAAGGCGAAAGTCGAACAAAAGGATTCAAAATTGAAACCGATGACGCAAGCGAGTGGATTTAACACATAAAAAATTACCGTGTGTGTTAAAAAGAAAAAAAAAGAAAAACAAAAAGAAGGACGGTTTAACACGGGTCCCCAAACAAAACTCGAATCGTAGCAGAAAGGGATAATCTTTCATTAGCTCCGTTCTACTTGTTTCGTGCAATAATAATAATAAAAAAAAATGTTGGATACTACAGTGAAACCCGTTTTGAACAAACCCACGTACTCAGAAAATTTAAATAAAAATGCATGTAAAAAGTACTTTTTATAACGAACAACAACTTTGCTATATCGAACTTTTTCCCCCGGGATGGCTTCCCAAAACGCGCAAACAATCGTCGTCTAGCCTGTCCCTTATTCTTCCTCTAAAAAAGTAGGAAAGAAAGAAAATTCCAAAAGCTCTAGCCGCCAACAAAATTGACAAAGAGAAGCGATTCAGAAGGGGAGAAAGCTAAAAAAACACTCACGCACGCACAAAAAAACAAAAAATCTTCATCCTAAAGTGGTTGCCGACGAAGAAAACTAATTCAGAAGGGGAGATAAGCTAAAAAACAAACCCTGCATGCATGCGAAAAAAAAAAGCAAGACAAAAAAAAAACGTTTTAGCGTTTTGTTACAAGTATGGGATTCCGACACTAAAACCTTAATTAATAAACTTGAGGTCATCCAAAATCGCTCTGTCCGTTTTGTTACTAACTCTTATCATTTTCATACCAGTGTCACGGCATTAAAAAAATCCTTGTCATGGGACTCGCTCGAACTTCGCCGGAGCCAGTCTTAGTCAAGGTACTCTTTTCTGAATAAAGTGGTTCGTGAACGTACCGGCATTGATAAGAACATCTACCTAAAACCACCTACTCTTACTTCCCAGAGATTGGACTACTCGAAGAAAATACGGGAAATATCATGCCGCACATCTGTTTTTCAATCGTCATTTTTCCCACGAACAATAAATCAGTGGAATATGCTCCCCGAAGCTGTGGTTTCGGCTTCGGATGAAACATTTGATTGTCTTTTAAGTCGTTACTTACACGAGAATGATCCTTGACTGATGTATTGTTTTGCATTGTGCTGATGTTAGCAGCTTACAGTGAATACGTGTATGTTGTGTTCAATTTTTTTTTGTTGATTGCGCATTGTATTATTTGTAGCAGATGTCACCATGTATTGATATTTTTTGCATCTCTATTAGTGAATTTGTTGTGTTTACATGTAAGTTACCCCCTACAATAATGCCCCCAGGGCAGAAATGTAGGTAACGAATAAATAAAAAAAAATTGGTGCAAGCGAAGAGATGAGAAAACAAGAGAAGCTTTCCGCCTTACAACGAACGCATCGTGGAAGTTCGTTGTAAATAGTTTTTGCTATAACGAACTACTTGCTATATCGAACTGATCATAGCGTTTCCTGCTGTTCGTTATAAACGGGTTTGACTAGTAGTGTGTTGTTTCTTCTCTCCCCACTCTTCAGAAATAAAAGGTTTATTGAAAGGCATATGTAAGCCACTTGTTCATGAATGCTTTTATGTTTATGTTCATTGTTTAGGTTTATTTAATAACGCCCATCAAGAGCAACATGCCTTCCCGGAGGTGCATCACAACACAGATGGAAAAACACACACACACATACATACACACACGCACGCGCGCACACACACACACACACATCAAACACTATATCATTATGCACACAAAAATACAGAACAAAGATGAAGTACAGAAAACAAAATCCCATATGCAACAGTATAGTTCTGACATTGCTAACTTTTTTGAAGATAGTTTAAAGGCATGCACATGTCAATTGAAGTTGGCGAAACGCCAATAAAGCTTTTCTCCGTGAACAAGGAATGTTGTCGAACACGTATCTAATGCGTGCTTGTCGTCCTGTTCCTCTTGGAGGTAGATCGGCTGCCGAGTGCCTTGGTCGCACCACAGCTCAAAGCGCGCGGAGCGAAAGCTCGCTCCGCACGAACTCCATGGGTTCGTGGTCTCGGTCCCCACTGCCTTGCCCGCCTCGATGTGAATGAACATCGTACCGGCATACGGTAACGTGTCACTTCTGTATGACATGCAGTGGTAATCACACTTGTCCATAAGGTGGGGGCTTCCTCCGGCAAGCGCTCGACTGGCGGCATTCGCAGCAACTATAATGTAGTCACGTGGTGCAACATGGAACAGCCCGCTCGAGGGCTGCCCTGTCCGCTCTATTCAGAGCGCCGAACGCGGGAACCTGCAATCACGCTCATCGAATACGTCATGAAACCCCTATCGTTAGAAAGAAAAAAAAACAAAAAAACTCTGTGGATTATTAGCAATGTAACCATCAAGACAAAAATATTGCAATGTTGTGCCTTCAAAATTATTCACCATAAGTCTTGTCCGGCCGGCGTATAGTGTGTGTCGGCGGCCCCCGATGGAACGGGCAGGACACTTCATCGAGCGGGCTCTATCCATGTTGATCCACATGACTAGATTACCTCATTTTTCGGACCATAGCCTGCACTCGGTGCATATAGTCCGGGAGGCGAATTTCGGATCAAAAATGAAAGTTTTTGCTTAGATAAAGTCCACACCCGGTGAATAGTCCGCACGCCGTCCATAGCCCGCACTTAGTGCCCAGTCAGAACGTATCATTATCGTACAAAGCACAGCTTGACAAATGCCTGCTGTATTAGCTCACGAAAAAGCTTGTATCACGCATAAATCAACATTAATATACTCCGTTAATAATAAAACCCTTCACGTCTTGTCACAGTGAACGATCTAGAAAAACAAGAGCAGCATCAACAAATTCTTTTATAGTAGGCACCCTGGAGATAGTCCGCATCGGGTAAAATTTCAACTTCTAAACATGTATAGTCCGCTGACTATTGGCGACTCTAGCGAAATCGACGCCGCGTAGCGGCAACGCCGAGAAACTCAAGAGACGATCGAGGTCGTTTCGACTCTGTCGTCTCTTATCGCTGCTTGGTTCTCGTAGGCAGCATAGAAACAAACATCGTTTCGAGTGATCGTGTTTATGCTCCCACCGTGTCATTTTTACGCACTGACTAGAAGAAGGTTTTTACCGTCGAAAAATCGCTTTGCTTTCATATGTATCACCGATTTTACGCTGCAGTGCAAGAAATCTGTGATGGTCCCTTGATGAACGACGAAAACGACCTCCTTTCGTCCGCGATTTTGCCCGACCAGCGAATAGTCCGGAAAATACGATAGTTGCCGCGAATGCCACCAGTCGGGCGCTCGCCGGAGAAAGCCGCGCGCTTCCGCTTTATAAACAAGTGGGATTACAAATGTACGTTAAAAACCGGTTTTGAATGTGAGCATCTCTCCCAGTGGTTAAAGTAGCCGCGAGGTGTCACGCCACTCTGTGAGGAGAATGCACATCGCGTACTGTAGCGCGAACACGACATCGCGTTTCGCATTTACTCTAAATAGTATTGGCGAGGACGAAATTTGTTCACCTGGCTGAACTGGACGGTTTCATGCATGTCGCGGTGACATCCCTGCTCTTCAAACGCAAGCCTTTATACTGTCATTTTCTTTATTTCTCGCTTAACCACGACCTTCCCCGGAAGCAACTTTACATGCCGCTCCTAAAGTACAGTAATGCGATTCATTTCACTTACATTTCAAGCCTGTCGACTCTCTTTCTGCGCTTATATAATCGAACTGGAATGATCGAAGGGAGGGACATACTTAGACAGCCATCTGCCCGGAAAGCTATTGGCGACGTGCGCGATCGAAAGCGTCGCTGTGGTCGGCCTTCCACGATTGGCCGAATGCTGACTATGACGTCAGCAAAGGATTTCTCATCGACGGAAATAAGAGGAATGGAAGAACTTCCATTTTGGCGGTGTTGGCAGCGTTGGTTTCAGAGCGCAATGATTTCAAGCTTCCACCATGCTCCTTACAAACACCATCGAACTTGTCGTTCGCAAGGTCATGACGTCACGAAAGGTAACCATAGGAGGGCGCCACTAAAACATCTCGCCGCTAATAGGTACCTTTAGTCTCTTGTCCCCACGGAACCAGTCACGTGACCTCAAAATTCCTTTCGTGGTCATTCTATTCGCCGGGAGAGATATCCGCGTTCACCAGCAAACCTGCCCAGGCTGGGCAGTCGTATACCTCACTGGCTAAATATCTCGTCTACAGCGTTACAGGGATGCTGAACCAAACATTTCAGTGTCTATAATGAGTGGCGCACTACCTTTCCAGATGAGTCAGCAGCCGCCTGTGTGCCCGGGCACACGCGAAACAAAATTGACGTCATCATATCCGCCGTTCACGCTTAATAAGCTCGAATGGGGGATGTCACCATGCTATATATGGCGGACCGACGTCACTCTCCTGAACGCTTTAACACCCATAATCATGGGCAGCTCAAAAAAAAAAAAAAGCAGAGAGTGGCGCGTGTATTAAGCATTTCATTATCACTTGGCAGCCAATCAGATTGCGGCTTTGGCCGATAAGAACGCCGAAGGGCCAATCACAAAGCCAGGGAGCGTGAACGTAGTAATCCACACCCTGCGCTATTATACTTTACTTTTGTACCTCTTAGAACGCTTCGGGAAATATATAAATGACACCGCGTCGCCATGACTGATCCAGGGACCGGGACAAGGATCACAGAAATGCACGGTAACAACAAAAAATTTAGGTTTTTTTTTTGTTTTTTTACGTTTACACTTCGCGACAATGCACCAATAAACGTGCTAAGAAAAAGAAAAGCGCGTGTGATTCCACCCCGTGGGTTAGATGAATGGAGTATTTTTAAATATTTAAATAGGTAGCAATTATTATAGTTCTCCAATACGACACTGCAATTTAGCACAAGAAAGGTGGCGCTACAAGCTAAAAAATAAAAGTATATTCTTACATCCCCTTTGTCACATATACGATGACACCCCAAAACTTCAATTGAACGCACAGGGTACTGACGGTTGAACCGACGCTACCGAATTTCGCGATTGGCTTGATAGCCGAGTTGTACAACTTATTAAAATAGCTAATGTAAGTGGGACTGACTGCAAAAAAAAGTCTTCGGGGTTTTCTTGGCTCTACTGCAAAGCGTCTGTGTGTTTTTTTCTGTAGACTTTCATTACGTATACTTCAGCTGTTTAATATTTTATATCGCACCGTCATCAACACTCTCGCGAAAGCTGGGGCGACGTCAATGTGCTGTAGCGTCGAACTGAAGTTTTGGGTGTGTTGTAGTGACAAGGGTGGTAATGGCTACACCTTTTTTTTTTAGTTTGTAAAGGTAACGTTTCTGCGGTAAAATTGAACTACCCTAATATCTCGTCTCACTCCAAAAATAACAAAGAGGAACGATTCCTTGCAACCCAAACTCATTTCAGAAACACACACACACACAAAAAAAATATTGACTGTGAACAATAGCGAACGTGTCATCTGACAAAAAATCAAATTTATGATGATTAAAAGCTGTAATGTAGGATGCATAGAGAGCGTGAAGTTAGTCAGTCGTCAAACAGGGCGGAACTGTCTCTTCATGCAATGTAGAGGAGCAGATTGGCTCGGCGCGGTATATCACTGCCAGACTATAGCAGCAGTAGGGATTACACAAGAGCACGCTGGTACGATACACAGTTACTAGATCAACTCAGTTATGGAACTTCCCATAGACGCTGTACATTGGAGGGGGTCCGAAACCGTGTCCGATTTTTTTGCAGCTAGGTGGCGCTGCCGGCGCATTAATCCACGCGTTTTCGTCTGCTACTGCTCCGCGGCTGCTTTTGAGTCCCGACTCCTCTCGAGGTTCAGCATGGTTTTGGGTTAGTTTTTGCCCTTTCGCCAGTAAAAAGTAAAAATGTGACTACCAACAGCAGCAGAAACAATTTGAAAGTTGTCTGCTGCTGTTATCCGTAAGAAAGGCCAGAACCGCGCCGTCAATGATGATGATAGCGAGTATTAATGCGGAGCGCGCGCCCTCTAACAGGCGCCACGCAAAGGGACCCCCTCCGGAGCGGAGTTCCAGAACTGAGTTGTTCTAATAACGTTGGGTACGATATGCTCATCCAGATCAAAACGGGCAGACACGGCGATTGCATCCTACGCGGCGCGCAAGTTCGCTATGTTGCACAAGTTGCGATGATAGCAGAACGCCGACCTCTTATTGGCTGATTGAAAAACAAAGAAGAAAAGTGGATAGACCTTGAGGCATCTAGCATTGACGGCCTACCCACTATCCTTTCAATCAAAGCCAATCAGAGCTCGGCGTCGTTCTGACGTCACCGCCACCCCTGCGTATATGAAGCACACGACCTGCTCTCCGCATTGGCGTTGGCAGGTGGGGCCTCTGGGCGCCGCCATCTTGCTGCTGGAGTGAGGGTAGATCGTCTGATAGTCGAGCATTGCTGAGGCGTACCCATGGTTTCCAGACTGGCGCCCAAACAGAGCATTTTTTTTCCACGGTGGCCAGATTATGCTTTCGAAGCACGGCTGCTTGCAAACGTCTATATACGCGGCGTTACGCCAGCTGGGCGGCTGTCTTGATCGTATATGCTGAAACGTTATCGAATTCAAGCAGCGGAATGGCGTATTGCCAGAGGGAAGCGCATACCGTAAACAAAGGCGTGCTGTTTGAGCGACACACTAAACGCGTTCGATTAACGCGCAACTTCCTGCACCGGCACACAAATTGTAGCCCCGTCGCAGACCAGTGCACCTACGGTACCGTTTTCAAAACAGGATATACTTCGCATATCAAACGAGCACGTTCAGCACAGGGTCAAGGGGTGAAGGTGAATCTTCAACGCTTATTCTATTGACATCTGCTAGCAGCCGCGCTTCGGAAGCTAATGTAAACTTCGACACAGCGCACAAAAAACGAGGACGAAATAGAAGGTGTACACGAGACAGCTCTTGTCTTGTGTACACCATTCTACCTCGTTTTCATTTTTTGTGCGCTCTGTCGATTTTACCAATTATGAACCAACTAGCCCGCATTGCCACCCTAATTCAAAAGCGAATCTGGACACCATGAATAGAAAATACTTCGCCTCGCTTTGCTAGGTGGCGCAAGCTACCGCCCTGAAGAGTACGACCGTCAACATCCATTCATCCATCCATCCATGCATATGACTGGACGGAGTCGGGCTTTTTGGGGGCGCAATGGGGGACA
>JAZHYW010064544.1:0-25913 GCA_037355805.1 Ixodes ricinus
ACCAATACGAGGCACCCTGGATGCCGAGCATGGCGCATCACCATTCCTGTCGCCTACTCAAATTCGAAATCGATAAAAATCGTTATGAGACAAGGGAAACACACCAAAACAAATTGCGGTGGCTTAGCTCGGCTATGCCAGGATATACGTAGCGTGAGCTTATGCGCACAAAATGTAGAGGCGCTATTGAGCGGCTCCGGTGCAGCGTCAGACTTGGCTACTGCGCAACGGAGGAGCACAGCTGGGCACACGGCGGTGCCAGTGCGTCTGCCGCGGCTTTGACGTCACTGCTCTGGAATGCGCAGACCGGAGAGGCGCGCGCGGTGGTGCCGGAGCCGCCGCCGCCGCGCGTTCCGCCACCACCGCGCGCGCGGTGGCGGCGGCTCCGGCGCGCCAGCTGTGCGCCGTGTGACGTCACTGCTCCTCACGCATGCGCAGACTGGCGAGGCGCGCGAGGCGGCGGCGGAGTGCGCGGCGTGCCAGCTGTGCGCCGTATGACGTCACTGCTCCTCGCGCTTGCGCAGCACGGAGCATGTGCACGGCTCATTATGCGAGCCACGCGAAACTGCTCAACCTCGGCCAGTGTAGCTCACGCTAAAATAAAAGGTCCGGGCAAGAGGGGAGTTCCTTCTTATCTTATCTAATTGCATGGGTAGCGTTCTCGCCCCTGTTCTCTTGGTAATGGACGTTTTTATAGAGAGCATTCACTGGAGGTCATAGCTCTGTGCGCGAATGCTGAGCGCATGCTGACGACGAGCTTCCACAGTTCTTTTGCAACGTGCATTCCGCACCTACAAGATTGCCGGTCTTAGCAGGCTAATAATGTAAGCTCAATCTGAGCAAGCGCTCTGAACATCGCCTTCCACGCATGCGTACATCGTCTACACTGGCCGTTAGTCCAGCTGTCGCTATTTTCAAAGGGTACCGTCTCGCGAAAACATTTCCAGCACCCTCCTTTGCGCAGATATAAACTTTTTTCAATGATGGTGTTTGGAGAACCGGTACTGCGGGGCATAAAACCAATATTACCCAATCTAACGGCACGATTCTACTGTGTTCTGACGGTCGGATGCATGCATGCTGGGCTGCCTCTTGTTCTAGTTTGCAAACAACCCCCTCAATGACGCTCGTTAATCGAAAAAGATTCTTCTGTGACCCCCGTCGCTCTGATTGGCACGAATGGGCCGTGGTTTTCGCTCTTTGCCAAGTTACTGTGAAACGAAGTACAACTGCAGGGCGACTTTCTAGCGCATGGACGGACGAGGTGCGCACACCTCACCTAAGACAGTCAAGACGATGGCGCCGATGGTGATGGCATTGCCGGCAGCAAAAAGGAGTATTAGTACAATGATTGTTTTCAGTCCGCTGCAATCATCCGGGCTGTGGAAAAGAAAGGCACGAAAAGCAAATGAGTCGTGGCAGTAACGACATCGAAGCCAAAGGAGGTAGCCAATTTAAGTTTTTCTTACGCTGTCGCTGAAATCAAAGGAAGGAAACAAAATCATTGTTTAGAGAAACAGATACCCATGTTACAGCAACCGTATTGTTTTGCCAAACCACTTTTAGTGGAAACAAGTTTCATCGTGAACTTTTATTAAACAGTGGTTTCGCCGACATTGTGATGTTTTGTGGACACATGTTCCTGCAACGTTTTGTCGACAACAAATTTTTTTAACTATTAAGTCGATTTTAATATATTAATGGCTTCCTTTCGGTTGATGGAAGCCTACCGGAGCTGAAGCGAAATCACCCACGTGGCTCAGACAAGGCCAAAACGAATTCGCGAGCCCTAATTTTAATTTTTTAAACCGTCCCTGCTTCGCTCGACCATCCCACGTTTCGCTCCGGAAACATAATGGCACCAAGTCTAGTCAGAAACGCGAAAGTTTTGGCAACGGATTCGGCCTCAGCCACCGGATGCCGGAGACTCAGGCGCTGTGCACGGAAGGACGTTTTCGGCGAAACGTTGCAAGGTGTTTCGATGAAACAAACCATCGATTAAACGTTGCAGTTTCGACAAATGAAACTATTAGTAAAACGTCGTTCGACGAGCTCAGCACCGTCTCGCAACTATGCAATCTCAGTAGCTTCTAGAAAGGACGTTCAAAAATTTACTCGGTGTATACAATGAAAACGGAGAGCTATGTTGCGCCGAAAGTTTATATGGTTCCAGCGAAAAAAAGAAATCTACAGACCGATTATTTCGCTATTGTGGTTAGTGTTTCGTTTCCGTCTATTCTGGTCTCCCTTGCTAAAGGGAAACCCGAAAGGTTGAACTTCCGATTTTCGTTTCTGAAGTGGTCAATCACTACAGCAAAAGAGATCGAAACTATTTCGATCTCACTTACGGAAGTGGTTCTATGAAATATCAGTGGTTAATAATGAGTGTGTGAGTGCAAGCCGTTTTATCCAAAATAGTTGGATGTTTTGTGGAACGCTTTTGTTTTAATCTTGAATTCGGTGTACGTATCGGTGAGCAAATGCTGGACAATAAACCAAACTCCTATTGAATATTTAAAAAAAAATCTGGTCTTCTCAATTCATAAGAGACAATAAATGTCTCTTATGCGCAGCGTTTTCGTGAGGTGAGGAGGAAAACAGGAGGAAAGGCAGATATGCTTGCAGACGATTAACGCCAATATTTGCCAACGCGCTCGTCACCAGTGACAGTGCTGGGGACTAACAAAAAGCTCTCGGCCTTGATGTTCACATATTAGGAAACCCAAAGTGCTTAGAAGGCTAACAGCACTGATTTTGCTGTATTTAGAAAAGTGCCCCTTTCTAGCGTGCCCAGCAAGAGATGAATACGAGACAGAAACTTCTAGGATTGTAATAGAGAAGTTCGTACTGCCATTCCTGGTCAACATAGGCATGACTACGACAGTGCATGACTATGACAGACTGGGTAGAGTGTGAAAAGAAACTGCTCGAAGTCACTGCATCGCAAATAATTCGCGTCTAGACTAAAAATGCAAGGCTTCAAATATTTAAATAAACCAGGCTGGAAGTTGAAATACCGAATAAACCAGGTTGGAACAAGGTTGACATTTATAGATAAACCAGAGTAATTTTTCTTTAGATCCCATTGTCGGTTTGCAGATCACTGAAGTTACATCACAAGGTGCATAAATTGATGCGACGGTTTGTGCTACATGTGCCAAAAATTACACGTTTACTAGAAAACTTTCTACCTTTTTAATCACTACATAAAATTATCACAAAGTTTATAAAAAAAATGGCGAAATCAATGCGAGTTCGTCGTATCTCACCGCCATAATTTTGTTTCTTAAGCCGGGGTGACACTGCTTACACATCTTACAAAAGACAATCTGCACACAGATTCAAACGCGAGTCACCACGAGACCCGTGCTTCGAATGCCGCATAGCAACGACTTCCAGTAGAAAGTTGGCGCGCGGCATACGAACCACAGATATCGCGGTGACTGATATCTTCAGATTGTATTTTCTATTATGTATAAGCAGTCTGGCCCCGGTTTAAAGGTGCTTCTAGTACAAGGAAACACCGCAATATGACCCGCTAAATGAGCGGAATAAATATTTGAAAGAAAATTCAAACGATAACGCGACGACTTCACTTATATAATATCAAACCTCGTGCTCATGCTGAAAAAGCTACGTCAAACAACGTGCAGGGATTAAAAGTACTACATGATTAATGTACGGAGGTAACTTTTTTGTGTGTTTTATACGCACTACAGATTGCAGTCAAATATATCAAAAGCCGCGCTTGTAGTGCTAGCCGACACATGTCCAGTTGAATCTTTCACATTAATAAGCATTACAACTTGTCCATCTACTTCCCCAGAGCAGCGTTTCACCGTTTTACGACAAGACACAAAAAAAACTACAAGTAGAAGCTGAAGTAATTTTGCGGAACACGACTCTTTCGTGGACTCGTCTCTCTTGGGCCATGCTGAAACCACGTAAACGGCGTATTCGATGCCTGGACTGAAAGCGCCTCCCCGCAGAGAGATGCCGCCTCCTCCTTTTTTCCGCTTGCGCCCTCTCCGCACGAATGGGACGGCCTGAGATGTGTTCGTGCGCTTCGGGATCTTGGAGGCCATGCCCCTGCCTATCTAGTTCCGACGCGTCTCGCAAGAGCGAGGAGTGGCGCTGCGAATGCGCAGCGACACTTCAACCGAACAGCCCTATACTATACTTCGTTTCACCTTCCGTCCAGACGCAGCCGATGCTACGAGATTATATGACGAATCAGAGAGCGTGAAAAGGGCACCATCATGGTGTTCGTAATGGTTCTGTAAGTGTTCTAGCGTCGCTGAACCAATCCTAAACAGAACAAGCCTAGTGATTTGCACTTTTGACGCTGCTTGATTGGTCACGTTCCCTCGTAGCATCCGCTGCGTCTGGACGGAAGGTGAAACGAAGTATACCACAGGTAATGAAGGGTAAGCAGCAAGTAAGGTCGTTTTTTCTTTCGACTTTCTCGCAAACTACAGATATAGAAGAAGTGTTCGTCTCACGAACCTGTGTGGTGCTGCCTTCCAGATGTTTGTCTTTTCGCCTGCCTCTCCCTCTCCTTATTTTACCACAAGTTGGCTATCTTCCAGCATCGAAAGCGCAGGCTTTCTCCCTATAAAGGAAGCTAAGCACAGGCCTATATCTGTGCAACGCCATTGTGTCAGGGGCCTCTTTTTCGCGGTGTAATTTTACAAATAGTGCGTGGGTTCAATCGATCCTACCCATTTAAAATCTATGGTAAAAATCAACATTGCTCGCCATAATCTTGTAGTTCATCACAAAAGTAAGGCTAAGTAGTATATTTATTTTGTCAAAATATCAAATTAATAAAACGTTTCATCCGAAGGCGGATACAAAACTAAATTTTCCATTCGGTGAATAGAAAGTTCAGTACTAATCAAGTCAAAGTGAAACAGTGCATCCAACGATACAATGGAGATAGAGAACAGTAACAGAATTTTCAAAATAAAGCAAAAAGCAAAAGTAATAGATGAACTCAATTTAAAGGGGCAAGTAGAAGATGAGAAGACACTGCTGCATCAGTGATGGTAACAATGAAGGATGGGAGTTGGTGCCCTTCAGAGATAGAATGAGGATGGAATCATTCGTAAAACGGGTTAGTCTTAACGGAGATTCATTTAACTGGACAACCGCCATCGGTATATTGACTCACGGGGATTACCCTAGGGTAATTAAAGTTGAACGTAACACAATACTAGACACAAGTGCTCAGCAAGCGCTCGACTTTGGCTAGGTTAAAAACCGGTGCCTCCGAGGTAACACAGTTCTTTGGGCAAAATGAGTTCTTTTGTCTCAGAATTCGGGGCATCGAAAAGCTCGAAAAAGCCAAGGTAGAGACAAACTTGATGCGTCAGGTCGAAAAGTGAGTTTTTATGCCTCGATCAACTTACAAGTCATATCGGAGTCGTCCATTTCGAACATCTCTATAGGGAAAAAAAACGAAAAGAAATACAGACGTAGAGTTGTAGTTGACAGGCGCCTTTTTTGTGTAGAGTTCGTGTTGCGAAAACACCCTGGGTGTCCACTTTCCCACCAAGCGTGCGGTGTACCACTCGCTCTCATAGCGGTATTTACACGAAAGAGAAACTCCCGTACGGAGCTGCGTCACGTCAGCCGGAGAGGCGTCTCCCACCACAATTCGCGACGTGTTTCCAGCTACCCTCTGAGCACTTCCTTCGCACCTGTGACGCCGAGCCAGTGAAGCTCGACGTCACCGCGCCGTCTAAGACGGGCGCGAAGTCAGCAACACGTGACGTCAGCATCACGTGATGCACACTCCACAGGGCGAAGTATTGGATTTCTCCTTCGTGTGAATGACGTATAAAGGGTACCTTCGGCGAATTTTTTTATCCTCACTGATTTGCCTCAGAATTGGTTCCCCACAGGGATAGGCACACCTGAACTGCTCTCCAAAAATTACAAGTCACGATCATTGTTAGTTTCAAATTTGTTTTGAAAAGCTTAGAGGCCTTTCTAGGAACGCAAAAAAACGTGACATCAGATGCTGCAATATAGGGCGTTATGGGAGCCGTATATATCCTTCTAGACGGGCTACAAGAAGTTAGACAGTGTGAAATTAGTGCTGGTTAAACAAATCCAAGCAGAACGAAAAAAAAAACGAGCCCAAAATACAGCGTGTTTACGCTGCGTGCTAGACTTACAGCCGAATTCATAAACTGGCCGCGACTCGAAACTCCACACGAGGCCGGTTTTGCGCTTCAAAAGGCGTCCTCGATTCCAAATGGTCCTCGACTACAGGAAATACTCAATTCTCTCGTCAAGGATCTCAAGGTAGCTCTGGCGCTGCCTCGAGAAGCTCTTCGACTCGAATTTGCAGCGTCATGGCTGCCAACAGGTCGTTTGCAGACTTCATGCACTCCGTTCTAAGGGCAGAAGGAATCCTCTTCGACGAGGCCGGTGACAGCTAATCGAGACACGTGGCAAGACAGCGTTTCAAGGATCACCTGAACCCGCTGGAACACTTCAGTCACCGAGAATTTCATTTCTTGAGTGATACCGCTTAACAAAGGCGACCGTAGCGAGTATTTTGTTGTCTCGGCCGCTGGAGAAGAGCTAGAGTAATCAGGGCTTGCCGTCCTCACCGACACTGGAACTCCTCCTTCCTTTTAGCTTTATTGGTTGAGGGACGTTCAAAGTTGTTACGGGGGACCTTGTGAACTTGCCACTGCCGATAGTGTGCCAGGTTGTAGAGCGAGTTTTTCGACCCCTTGCACTGACTCACTTCACCCACTCTATGGAGTTCCCGGACGGAGCGACCAAGTTTAATACGTTCCTGCGGGGCTGCTACCAAATGATGTTCCCAGGAGTGATTGGGTGCACAGATAAGAAAACCCGACAGTGCCGATGCGAAATGTTCTCGAAATGGAAAGGGATACTTCTTCGCCAACTTGCAGGTAAGTTCATCCCTGTTGTTTGTGTTTTCAGTACTGCCCAAATTAATTAGACTGCGCACCGAGATGCGCTATCGTAGGTTTGAACTCGGAGGTAACAATATCCATCAAAACTGGAGACCAGATCTGTCTTCCGTGACTGTTTACAGGGCCGAGCGTGCAGTACTCGCATTCACTTGAAAAAAGAAACTATATCATTAAACGGTTGCCGGCTGTTGTAAGAGCAGAGAAATGCGTTAAAATAAAACGAACTGCCCGTCGGGAGGACGAGCACAATTACAGTAGCGGTCAGAGCGCACCTTCATAGCAAGAATGATCATGACCAAAGCTCATTTCCTGTCAACGTGGGATGAGACGTTGTTTTGTGACAACATTCTTTCATCCCAGATAAATATTTTTATTATGATATACTCGAAATTACAGACTAAACAATAATGTAAAACAATAAACATACATGAAAACATTAATTTATTAGCAGTATAATTACAATACTTTCAATATGTCTTCGCCATATTTCGATATTGCTTTCATTAAGTTGTCTTCGTTATTGGTAACTGACAACAGACCCAGACGTAAACAGCTTGTGTGTCTGCATCTGTTTGTGTCATGCCCGCCGAACTCAACAACGAACGCCCACTGTTTGAGAAGTTTCGTTGTTCATACTGGTTAGTTGGCGTTGGTTTTTGGCGTTCGTTGCTATAATGAGGCAACGGCTTACGAATCTACGCAAATATACAATAATGTAGGAAACGTACCTTGATATCACTCTATTCGCAGATCGGTAGCCTTCGGCAAGCAGCAGTGTGTGCCGCAAATTCAGTTAGTATCAAAATTCAAACCGTACGCCGTAGTGCCTACCGCCCGAACCAGACTGATGCCTGCAGCCATCTAAAAGCGTCAGCCTGAAGCTTCAAGTGCGGCGAGGAACATTATCAACTCACAACAAAAAGTTGTCTGCATCTGCAGAGGCTTATCCACACAGCACTTTTCATTAGGAACGGTGGTAAGAGCATTTAACAGACATACACTACTCCACAAACCAGTTGTACATTTTCTTTTTAAAAAATAGTTGTACTGTATTGCTCCAGTGTGAAGCAGCAACACTGTAAGTACTAGTAGAGAGAGAACGTTTACTGGTTCACCCTTCTAGTCTCACGCAGTTACCAAAATGCACACTTCTGGACTAGGAACTCCGTGCATTGGGCCTAGGCGCTTTGCAAGCATCGACCTGCGGTTGCAGCACAAGCCTAAATGGTCAGCTGGGATAATCACTGCTCGACCTGCACCACAAAATCTGGTCGGCCTGCAAAATTAGCCGTGCTCCCCAACTTTTTCCGCTCCACCGATACCCTACCTCCGACGATGTCGAAGGCGCCCTAATGAAGAATACAACAGGCAATCCTGGTGTGACATCAGGGAATCCTGGTGTGACACCAGAAGATCTGGTATGCCCACCACCAATGCTGGTGAATCGAGCACACCAGCCTGTTGTGCCCACCAGAAATGCTGGTGTACCCGCACACCAGCCTGGTGGGCACACCAAGAGAGTCTGGTGTCACACCACACGGGCTCATGTGCCCATCAGGCAGCCTGGTGTGTACACCACGCAGTTTGATGTGACACCAGTGTTGTTTTTTTGTTGACTTTTCCCCCGTCCGCGAGCGTGTTTTTATTAGTTTGTGTGACGCCCCTTGCCCCGATGTGGTGCCTCGTTTTCTCCAGTCTTGGTGGTCGCCGGAGACCCCGCGGCAGGCTCGTTTGTGCTCAAAAAGTGTCCCCCCGTCTCCAAAACTTTCCCCGACGGCCTTGAGCAGCTTGGGGCGCTCGCCTCTTAGGGGTTTCCCTTTCCCTTTCCGCCAGTACTATTGTTGAAGTTTTAAAAATAAAGGAGTCTTCTCTGTGAGTCGAAGTCGAAAAGAGGTGTGTTTTTACGCTTTCCTGACTTCCGACGAGCTTGGTCTGGTCGCGAAACAAAAAGAAAGCTGGTAATTATTACAGTTTTCCGTGCCCAAAGCCAGGAATTAACGGCCATGGTTACTACGAGCCAGATCATGGTTACTACGAGCTAGGAGGGCGTCGACCGCCTGAAGCGAAAGACGACTATCCTGCCAGCCGCCACAACAAAGATCATCAACGAGATCGGCGTTCTGCTGGCCACGGATCCAACCGATATCGGTGAGCTCGAAGAAAGATTTGATATTCTTCTACTTAAAGGGGCCCTGCAAGGACTTTTTACTGGTTTTTAATTTGCACCGAACCTAAGCGCACTAAACGCAGTAACTTAATGAACAGTCCTTTATCTCGAATTTCGCTTTATTTTAAAAGTTATAGGCAAACTAAAATTACATAAACAAGCAAAAAATAACCTCCGTCATGACATCTTTTGCCGCTTTAGTGGCCGTGAATAAGAGGAGGCTAGTGAGCTCAGCGAGCGCTCAAGGCAGCCGCACTCCGTGTCGACGGCTCGCGAGGGCGCCACTAAAGCATGTTCTGAATAAACTGTCTGAAGCGGGCAGCCAGGGCGGCTCGCATTGCATTTGCTACGCGATTAAACACTATTCAGCATGACACTTCATTGGCCACAAAGGACAGCAAACACAGTGTAAAGATCAGTTCAGAACGGGAGCCACTTCGCGCTGCCATACCGCGAAACGGCCAAACCTGCGCCGAAGGCCTTCGGAATGCTCGGAACCGGTCGGATCCTCAAGTCCGTAAACGACCGCAGCGCCGCCGCGTACATCCGGGACCTTCCGATGCCCACCACTCGTCAGAGCCTGATCCCACTATTCCTTCCTAGTATGCGCCACCTTTTTTACCGCTTGGCGGCGGGTAGGTCGGCGTGTCATTTCTGGTTTCCTGACTTTATAAACTGCATTTGTTTCTTTTCTGATCTAAAATACTGAACAAAACTACTTTTATAAATAATTGAAACGGTTCGCGTCACTTATATTTTGTATTTCGACTAAAAAGAAGCTTTTAGCGGCTCTGACCAATAGTAAGCCCAGGACCAAATACCTCACATTTCGCGCGCTTTCGGTACCGCGGGTCACCCCCGTAGGTGGAAGAGGTTTCCGCGTCGTCCGGTTAAAATATGACGCACTGATATTTAGTTACTCTCTCCGTCCCCGCTGTCTTGCCCAAACCCCAAGAGACGTGGAAACCGCAAAAATGTAGACGCTTAATTATGATTGCAGGGACCCTTTAAGGATGCTTTCCTGAAAGAGCTGAACAAGGAAATCCAGCCATCTGTCGAATATGATGCCTTAGAAGAGGAGATAACTGGCGCGGAGGGGTACGCGGAACGGATCAGCGTAACTGAGACGTAGGTCAACCGCAAGCTGAAAGGCCGAGAATTGCGGAACGACAGGACGTCCGGTTCTTCGGACGCAGGGCAGTGGCTCCGTAAAAGCTCCAGTCGATCACGGACAACTTCCTACAACAGTAAAGCTTCCGAAGCTCTACTGTTGTGCTTTTGTTTTTCAATAAATAAATTATGACAGCAGCGTTGTTGTCGAACTTCTCATTGTACCCTTTTTTGTGTGCAAAGGGACACCCAGTCAACAGGTGCTCTTGTATCACACCACAGCAAAACCTGATGTCACTCCAAAACACTAAAATGCTGGTGTCAACCTCAGAGATCCAGATTGCTGGTGTCACACCAGCACACCAGATTTCTGGTGTCACACCAGAACACCAGATTGCTGGTGTCACACCAGAACACCAGATTGCTGGTGTGAAAATGTCCCAAATCACATCTGTGAAAAAGTCTGGTGTCACATCAAGTCACACCAGCCCTCGGCCTGGTGTAGTTTTCACTAGGGAGCCTCATCTCTCATGGACTCCGGACCCCGTGGAGACGGTCAACAGGGTAAGGGTGCAGCCCCAAATATTGAGCGGCGCTTTTAGTAGGCACTGAATTCTGAACACGTCCTGTTTAGCTTAGGTCACCGAGCGGCCAAGCCACCGGCAACGTCTGAGCTCAAAGTGCAATCTGGACAGAACAGAATCAACCTCATACAATTGTCATAGAATTTTTAGTTTGAACCGGAGAACATTCGCCAGTTTGTCAGTCAGAAGGCACAACAAATCGTTGCATTGTCTTCGTTCTACTCAGGTCCAAGCTGAACGAGCGTTTGAAACTATTTGCTGGCGGTTGTTTTCGGTGAATTTTATTAAATAATCGAGAAAAACTTGCCTTCTTCATTGCGGAAACATTTTAATAGACAACAATTCAATCTTTGCCACCGCACACAGAAAAGGGGTAGCGGGATAAATAGAAAGTGAAAAACTTCAAATAATTATTTTATAAGGTACTAAAAAATTTGCCTCGTTCAGATTTCTGACGCTTAACGCGTCACAAAATTGGGGAACGGGCCACTAACAGCTGTCGTTGTAAAAAAACATAAAAAGGGTACACTCAACCACGCATGCGCAACCCAAACTGTATCGGCACATTGAGGCTTCCAATATCAATGCATCGTATTGCACCCCATTTATAGTTTAAAAAAATGCATTTGTTTTTTTTTCCGGTAACAACACCGATGGCTTACTGACACATTCTGCTCCGTAATTAGCAATGTGGAAGACCCCTTCCACTTGTCTCGTCGCTTTATCTCGGTGCCTTCGTAACATAGTGGTCACATTGAAGAATGGTTTGCACTTGCAAGTCCAGCAGTGCACCGCCCGCCGACCGTGGCTCTCAGGGAATACGTGTGCTCCCTGAGGCTGTCATCGAGATGAAGTCGCGTAACGGAGGTCGCATCGTATCTCCGAACAGGGAGAATTGTGAGAAAGAGCTCGCCGTCGGAGCGGGTGAACAACTGAGAACACGGCGGTGGCCGATCTCGCTGGCGGCAGCAGAAAGTGGGCACGGTCACGTGTCTTCGCCCGTGAGAAGTAACGCGAGGTTTTTCTTGCCATCGGAAGTGAGCTGAATATAGCTGAGCTTCTCGGTGAGGGCGGCCCTCGCCTTTGCCATGCGAGTCACCACACGCGCATCAAAGGGAGTCCCTAGAGGCTCCGGCGCAAGCAGGAACATCGTCGAGAGCTCCGAGCACGAGTACCGCGGAACGAGCAGCTCCTACAACGGTGGTACTCTTGCGACGCCGCGCCAACCGGCCGTGGATGGCGCGGCGTCGTTGTTCCGCGAGCGGTTGGGAACAGTCTTGCTTGTCAGGACGTGCACACCCACGTCACCTTTCTTTCAGAGTGGCCTGGCCCAGAGAGCAAAGCACGTGTGTTGTCATGTGTCTTCCGTCCTATAACTTGAGGAGCATCGAAGACACCGGACGCGATCTTCATGCTCGTCGAAAGAGCCGACATGCGCGAAACACCGACTGGAAAATGTGGTCCCCTGGTGCTGCCTCCTGTCGGAAACACACCATTAATTTTGAGATTTAGGGTTGTGACGCGGCATGGTGCTGCCTTTGCGTGGGCTTGATGTTCACTCATGTAAACGTTGGCTCGTCAGCTTCATTGCAGGAACGATTGGAGTCGATGCGCTCAAGTACGAATCATGTAAACGCTGCTCATTGTCACCGTTAATAGCGTTCTACGAGACAGTTTGCAAAACTTGAATAAAGAGATCAACAGGTTTTCTCAAAAACTAACGTTGGAAAATGCGTGGCATAGTAGTAACATAACGTTAATCTGTAGATAGCAAAGGGGTCATTCCATGCCAATTAGGAGACGCGGCAATTTTTTTATATCTGGGATTTGTACAAAAATTAATTAATTGACTGAATTCAGGGAAGCTAGGATTATAAAAGCTAGCCCTTGGAATTTTATGAGCGAAAAAGCCTAGGTACAAAATGCAGTACCACTCTGAATACTAATAAGAGCACGTGTCTTCAGACGCTCTTTCAAGCGCTCTAGAACAAAACAAAGAAAACACAGCGTGGCGAGCAACTCGGTTACACAGCAACTTCTCCGCAACAAGACTCCGTCAGATTGTTGGCTTTTAGTCAGAGATCGAACTCGTTACTTGAGGATCCATAGGCCGGCACTTTGTTTCGGAATCACTGAGGCGGCGTATTAAAGGAAAACTGCAGAGGTTGTTGAAGGAAACAATTTAGAGCAGAATTCTAGAGTATCTTTATCCCGTGAATCCAAATATAACGTTCATGTTCCACAAAAAGATGTGACTAAACGAGAGAGAAAAAAAGGCGAAAAACCTCCTAAAAGTCGTTACGTCATAAAGGGGTCTTTCGGGTGCCAAGCTCATGTTGCTCGTGTAGGCACCGCGTGCAACTGCAAGTTTTCCAGGCATACTCCGCCGCACTGACACCAGTCGCGACGTCGTCTTCTGACCATTTTCAAAATAGCAAGAGTGTGCGTGCATAGTTTGATAGGCGAATAAAGACGATTAAGTGTACCTATTTAAATAAAAAACCGCTTCAGTTTTTCTTTAAGAAGTGGCACGAAATGGATTATTGTGTGTTCAATACGGATGCAAATATAGCCACAAATTGACTCATCGGGTGCACAATCGATAGGGTGTCAGTATTATCTTTCCAGTTGTAAACAAAAACGTTAATATCAAGAGAACGATATGAGTTATGGCCACAATTTACTAAGATGCCGAATTTCGCCTGGAAACAAGTACCACAACTGCAGCCATATACTTCAATCTGCAAAGATTCTTCATCAGCTAAAGAGTACATGTCTTTAAAATGAGGAGAATTCGAACTCCTGATCTTACCCGACATCACCGGTATCTCGCCTTCATCTGCAACAGAGGGTCAACATAAACTGTAAGCACAGACCACAAGGAAAGCTATGGTTACAGAGAGTGAGAACGGCAGGGCGTGTCTTTTGAAGGTCCGGCCTCCAGCACGAGCTCCATGCCTGCCGCCGAGTTTTGCCCACGCGCGCGCTCGAACTGGACGAAATCTGGAGGCGTTTTCGAAGGTTGTGAGCTCACGCTGGTGACGCGAAAACTAAAGTTCCTTCCTGCCGTTCTTACCTTGGCAGTTACTTTGGACGCATAACCATCTGCCCTTGATATCGATAGACTTAGAGTGCAATAGTACTTGTTGCACAATGCGTTTTTAGAATAACTTTCCTATACAATCTAAAAGACAACTAATTAAAAAATTAAAATGTCAAACTAACACTTTTGAAGAACTAAAACAATGTGCTTTTAGAAGAACATTAGAAGAAAACGAAAGCTGTCCCCCAGTAAATTTACATTTTGATTATTGTTTTTCATTACGAAATTAAATTACGCATGGCCGAACGCTCATTCTAAGCTAAAAAGTAGCGCCAGCGGTCCTAACCGTGTTCCAAAGTTTCAGAACTTAGCGCTAGATAAATCGAAAGTTCTAAGTTATATTTCTTATTAACTTGTATTGGAAAAATGGCAGCCGACGGAGTTCTCAAAGAGGGAGTATTCAACGGCGGCCGTAGCTGAGTCCGCGGTTGCTGAACACGAGCTGATGGCGAGACTCCACTGTTATTTTGTGGCGTCTGTTCCGCGCCATGAAAACTGCCGGACTTGGCAGCATATATGAATGTGAGCTCGTTCTGGCCATGCGCGGTGAACACCGTACTCAAATACGTCGTCCAGTGAATACCCCCTAAAGACGATTGCAAGCGGGGCATCTGGCTTTCGCCGTGTCTCTGATCGTGCTGGCAAGTGCGTGCATTTACAAGATTACCAAAGCTACGTTCCCGAGCGCGCTGCACGTGCATGCACGATCTCCGCAGCAAGTTTCACTACGCCAGCACCATCGCAATGCATCGAGGGAACTTTAGTCTCTCTGGGCGTGCGACAACCTCGCTGGAGCCTCTGGACGTGTAGGGCACAGAACGGCACGAGCCGTCTCGTGCGCTCCTGCCTTGCCCCTCTGAACTAAAGTTATGGCTGCTTCACGCATGTGCCAAAAGCTTGGTGAGATCGGTCTATAGACAATTTGCTATATTACCCAAGCATCAAGGAGAATGCAGGAATCGGTGTTCCACCCGGCACAAGCGCACGCCTTCCAGGCATAAAAAGTTCGAAGTAAATAACCAGAATAAAGCGTTTACAAACGCAAACGCGCGTGCAAGTTGCCATTTGTTTTAGATATTTGCTTTAGAAAAGTTGCTACTGCTGACGCAAGCACGTACGGCGCGTGGAACACCAGTCCCTGCATTCTCCTTGATGCTAGGGTAATATAACAATAGGTCTATTGGCGACGTGCGCGATCGAAAGCGTCGCTGTGGTCGACCTGCCACGATTTACCGAATGCTGAATATGACGTCAGCAAAGAATTTTTCATCGACGGAAATAGGAGGAATGTAAGAACCTTAATTTTGACGGTGTTGGCAGTGTTGCTTTGAGAGCGTAACGATTTCAAGCTTTCACCATGCTAATTACAAACACCATCGAGCTTGTTGTTCACAAGGTAATGACGTCACGAGAGGGAACACTATACTTCGTTTCAGCTTGGGTCCAGACGCAGCCGATGCTACAAGCACGAGCGTGTGGCCCTGAACAGTGCCTGTACTGCACGAGCGCGCGTGCTTGGCAGGGACGCTGGAAGCCCGGAGCTCGCGCTTGTAGCATCGGCTGCGTCTGGACCCAAGCTGAAACGAAGTATAGGAGGGCGCCTCAAAACTATCTCGCCGCTAATAGGGGCATTCACTGTGCTCCATATATGAGGGCGTTGTTTAGAGCGCCATGTTCATATATATATATATATATATATATATATATATATATATATATATATATATGGTTAATATCAGATTAATCACATCATGATGTGGAACGTACATTTCACATCATGATGGTCTCCAAAGTACATTACAGAACAAGTGTGGAAGCCCGCAGTCAGCTCGCGTTCAGCGTACGCGCACAGCCATGGCCGCCAGTGAATGCTCCTTATAGACGATTGCAAGCAACACGACTAGCCACCACCGTGTCTCTGCTCGTGCGGGACAGCCACTGCAATTTCAAGCTTGCCAAGCTACGTTCACGCGCACACTGCACGTGCTTGCAGAAATGTGGCACCAGTCGGGGCGACATCCTTGCAGTTGTTCAGGCGAAGTGCAAGTTTCTCTGCTTCTTTTGCGAGGGTTGTGGTAATCACGACCAACTCTATTTCTGCATACGACCACTTCACCCGCGAGCGCCACAGCGCCCGCTTTGGTCGCGCCCTGCTCTGCACTCCTCCCGAGAGATGGCGGTGCATCTCAGCTGCTGCTCCGCTGCTGTCGTCGCATGTTTCGTGCTCTTCGGATGTCCTTTACACGTGTCGTATCCTGCGCTTTCTTCCGCGTTTGCCTTCGTTTTATCAAGTCGCGTGTTGCTTTAATACTCTTAGAGCACGAGTATCCACCGACCATAGCACTTATTGTAAACATTCCGTGTGTTAAGAAGAAAAGTGAAGCGTGGTTCTCTTACTGTAAAAATAACGGACGCCTGGCGGAGCGCTTGTTCTCCCGTTGGAAGCAGACGGCAGTGTTTCAGAACTGGTCGTTATATAATCCAAAAGTTATAAGCAATTGTCGTACATTTTTCACGAGGAAATGGCGGCTAACGGAGTCCGCACGTACATGGGTGTGAGGCGTCTCGCTACCGGGGACGAGCCCTAATTATCAAAATGGGAAATGTCAGAAAATCGCTTATAGCTTGAATATCAGATAAAAGTGAGCTCAGAGACTTTGGCATCTGGTTCCAACAGTTAGCGCGTAGAAGTTTGTTTTTACAATGAACATTTCAACACCGTCTTCTTTCCAGTCTGATGGGTTTCATACCTGCGTCTGCATTTCGTATATTCGCCATGAATCTGGTGAACGCCGCAAATGTTGCATTTAATGTACACCTCAAAAGTTTGCGGTCATGATTTTATCGTGCCGATATCATACCGCATGCCAACCTTATCATGCTGCTTATGCTATGCCGTTTATAGCACTGAGTGATGCAGTCGGTACCCAACCTCTGTTCCCGGCTATATAGACGATGCCAAATAAACCTTGGCTGTTGTTGCGTTCACCAAGCCAGCGGTGTCGGACTGACTTTCTTATCAGCCGAGAGCCGGCTGATACAATGCTGTACAGCTGTAATCAGTCATTTTTCCCGCCCCCCCCTAAAAACAAACAAACAAACATTTCCAGTTCATCAGCTGAGTTTATTAGGTTAAGTCCACAAGACCTTCTTTGGAGACCGCAAACTGATAAATTTCAAACTCATACACCTTTTTTTTAGAAATCACCTGTTCGAGGTATTTTGGGGAGAGAACGCGCGTGCACTTCGAGCGCTGGCTGACATGGGCATCTCGCTTGAAAGTGTTTCATGGCCTCTCGTCATTTCATAAAAGGCGGACATTTGTTTTCATTGCAGAATTTCTAGAACATTGATTCATAAAATTTGGATTCAACGCGACCCTAAAAACGTGTATGCTCTTTTTTTTCTCCATATTTCATTTACAGGTTGTTTCCGAGACAATTTGGGCGTAAAATATTCGTATAAGTAAGCGACTGAAGAGAGTGCCATGAAACTTTTCACAAATGTGTGTTTAGGTGGTGCATTGATCACGCTCAAAATCGGTAAGTGCAAATAACTAAAAAAATAATAATAAAAGCTTTTATTTTTGCCCGGTAGGAAAACGGAAGAAAACAGTCAAGTTCACGCTGCTACTTACACATGCCACCGCGTGATGCAAAAATTTGAAATATCCTTGGAGATTAACATCGTAGAACAGGCTCGGAAGATCCGAGCGTGTGTGGTACCATACACGAATAGCAGCGTCAGCCTGACCGTTGGTTGCTGTTTTTTTCTCGAGTATAGGGAAAAACAGGCTTTTCTTTTCAAGAACTTTTCCCCAACAGTCTACACTCACGACATTTTAATATGATAGAGGCAACAACTAAGGGCCCTTTTTGTCAAAAAATTATGGCACTCTATTCATTGGCTTCCTTTTGCGATTTTTTTTTCGACACCCTGTAGAGTAAAATATAACTCAGTTTATGTGCGGTTTTTCTTTCCATTTATCTTAAGGAGTGGTTTGAGCGTAGTGTCGTCCATTCGGTGAATTCGTGTTATTGTAGAGCGAAAGCAAACCATTCATAAACAATTTGCCACCGCGTCGGGCACATACAGTACAAGCCCATTACCACAAATATTTTCGGCACACTTTGAACAGCTGAGTTATGGCGCCATCTAGTGGGACGGCGCCAAACTATATCGGCACTTCAGGGGTCAGTGCTCCCCATAGGCGCGCTCCGGGTGACACGGTCGTATATATAGAGTTGGTCGTCGTGGTAACATCAGAACGCCGAGCTCTGATTGGCTAAGATTGAAGGATAGTGGGTAGACTTCAAAGCAAGCTGCTTCGAAACTTACCCACTATTTTTAATGAGAGCTAATCAGAGGTCGGCGTTCTGACGCCGTCCCAAATACACGAAAAAGAAGCAGACAACCTTGCGCTCCGTATACGTGGAGCCAACGCCTCCTATGTGGTGGCTCGCTCTCCCATTGCGGCCGGTCTGCCATCGTGTTGTAGCCAAACACCAGGAAATGGCGCTTGCCTCCGACCCTATTTTTTTTTTTGGCTAGGCACGAGCATGGTTCAGTATCGCCCGATTCAAAGGTGTAGCTACAACACCATCATCATCAACTCGCGCTGGGCGCTCGGCCATTTCGGCGCAACTGGCACGGCCGGCCACTCGCAACTGAGTGCTAATTTTTTTTTTATTTTAACATTAATTTTAGTTTTAGTTTTTGGTTTACGGTTTAGCATCCTATTGAAGAAAAAGACCCAGTTATTCTCCATGGTTCATAATACCAAAAGAAGACGAAGACGAAAGTGCAAATATGCGAAAGAGTGAACCAGCGTTGTAAGTTTGTCTTTTGTGTGCGTGGACTTGAGTAACTGTTTTGCGGGTGCGCTGTTCCGCCTGTACACCACCACGTCATTTATAGCCTTATAGGGGGAAACGTGGTACATCATATTAGAAGGATTTCAGATATTTTGTTTTTGTGTTTATTTAGGAGAAACCTATATAAACTGAAGCAGTGCCACTTAGAAGACAAGGTCTAGGCATGACGCCGTCCTTAGAGGACCCTAAACCCGCCCCAAGGGGCAAGTACGCTAAAGGTCGATCAGAGCCGTCGCAAAGCGGAGGACACGTCTGTCGTGGCGTCGCGCTCGTTGTGAGACGCTGCAAGACCTGTTGGCATTGATGTTGACGCAAGCTAGACGGTGCTGCGTAGATATAATAGTGATGACGTTGGGAAGGGGGGGGGGGAGGGGCCTTGTCTTCTAGGCGATGTTGACTCAAGCTATCAAAAAACGTTCGGAAACTACAACCTCGACACAACGAGGTGGCACCAGGGGACTTTGGGGCGTCCATTGAAAGCGATAACTTCGGCGAGGCGTCAGCGCCTTCTACTCCCTGCTGGGCCACTAGGACATTCCGAAAGAATCTCAGTACCTCGCACTAGCTTCATCCGCGGGTAGAGAGCTGGAACGCTTACCCATCTTGGACCTGGAGGCGCCTGGGAGTTGACACGAGGATGGAATGGGGCTTCTTCGTTTTCTTTAGTGACACAGTAGCGTGCCCGCGCAAAACGCATTCTGGTCTTCATCATTCTCGCGCCGTTGCCAGACACCGACTAGGTTATCCACTGAAACTCGGTAGTTTATATGACTGGACCTCCTGTTTAATCAGTGATCACGCGCCTCTGCCGAGCGCTGACGGAGCTGTCGATTCCTACCTGTCTCGCGTCGGCCCCCCTTTTTAGGCTACACCAAATATTCCGCACGGCTTTCTTGAAACAAAATCACGCTTTGCGTTTAATACAAGTACAGACCACCATCGTTGTGCAACGTGCGAACCACGTGCTACGAGCGAGCGCTCGGCGTCATTTGCTCCACAGGGCTGCCCGAGGCACGGGCCTCGTGCTCTGACACATTTGAGGCTACTTGCAAAACAAGCATATTCAAGAGCTAAAGTCACTGTATCCTGGCAAAGCAACGCCATTGCCTTCCCTGACTATTAGCCGGACACAAACAAATACGAACATACAGAACACCCAACTGTATCGTAATTAAAAGAACGTCAGTGTACAAGGGCCCGGACACTAAGCTCGGAATGGAACGACAGCCTCGTCGTCGTTGACTTTTATTCATCATTCGCACGAGGTTACTCTTGGTAAGTACTCTTTGTTTGTAGTATTCTGTTTTAGGAAACATTGTTAGAAAAAGAGGGTAAATAGTTTACATCATTAGAAAGCAAATTGGATAAAAATAAAACGATCATAGCTACCCTAGTATAAAAAATTAGCTACGGTATTTGCTGGGACAATTCATCGTAGTTCAGCATTTATGGAGGGCGTCTGCTTGTGCCTAATTAAAGTGAACTAGAAGAGCGGTAGTGAGCTTAGCGGGCTCTCTCGGCTGCCGCATATCGTGTCGACGGCACGAGAGAGCGCCACTGAAGCTTAGGCTGCTGTTGCGCATGATTAGAATGGCTGGGATCCTCCAGCCCATGCTACCATCACTATCATATGCTATCAAGGTAATCAGATTAATATATTTTCACACTACAGAATGAGCCTCAGAATCATACTCTTTTTGAAAGCATGCAAGAGTAGTGAAAAGTTACACGTCAGGGTTAAAATACTTGTCATACATGGTTTGCATCCGAGTCAGTAGAGGGCTAGATACTAAGTTAGGAGGGTAAAAAGAAACTGTAGGCCGGTTTCGTCGCTGGGGAACATGAAGTGATATTCTACTCAATAACAGGGGGGAAATCAATAACAACGTTAGGCAGCTTATAAAAGAAAAAAATAATGTCGCGCATTACTGTGCATCCAAGGTGACACACGTGAACATAAGACACCTCTCCGTTCAATGTAGCGATCATAGATAATTCTTACAAATCGTCGAGGCACGCACTCTATCCTTATCATTTGACTGACGCCCAGAGAATTCCCCAAATTAGAAGAACAATTCGACCTTTATAAAACTAACGACCGAAATAGGTGCCGTATGCAGGTGATACTGCGACAATTACGAGTAATGCGTACAATTGCGCCTTGGGTGAGTAAAGAATCAGATTTAATTTTCGAAACATGGTAAATAAAATTGAGGCGTTAGTCAATCAAAACACCCAGATCACGTACAACTGAATATCTTGGAATGACTGAGTCGTGTAGCTTAGAGGGATGAACAATGACATTTCCTTTACAAAAAGTAGGCGAATTAGAACGTTGAACGTTTTTCTTTTCTTTCATTTTTCACTATATTGTCAGTTACGTTATGTGCTGCAAGCAAATCATAAAAAAAGGCTAAATAAATGTTTTGGACTGCCGCGGCTTTGCTTAACAATAAAAAAAGAGTTGTTAATTAAGAGTGAGCTTCCCGTTTACGGTAATTTTTTGTTGTATGTCATGGTCACTGATCGCACAGATTGACCAAGAAATCTGCCATGTTTAAAAACTCACCTAGTAACAAAGGAACACAAATTTTTAGCTACAGCGGTTTAAATCGACCTAATCTGGCTTAGATCAAATAAAATTTATTTAAATCAAACAAACCTGATTAATGTAAAACAAATCTAACTTGCAAGGCACAAAAGTACAAAGGCGGGCTGATTAGCAAGATCATATCTCAACCCTGAGACTGTGGCGTGAGCCTCCTTTAAACGTCCCGCTTTCTATAAGCGAGGCACGCACGCGCGTGCAGTTGGGCACGTGGCTTATGCAGGGCCACGAGGGAATAAAAGTTCTTTTTTTGGTTTGCCGTGACACGGAGTCAGTCGTATTTCTTTCGGGTGCCACTCAGCACCAATTCATGGTGTCAGAAGTAGGATCCCTCCGCCTCTGAAGCTTCGGGCGTCGCCTTGTGGTTGCGGACCACACCGAGTCATGGATCGGGCAAATGTCGCCACCGGATTCGCCCTCAGGGGTGCTATGTTGTGCTTTTTGGACTCCCACGGCGACTAGGGAGAAAGAAGTGACGTAGGTGTGAATGAACGTATCGTAGCAACACCACGCATCGCGGAAACTCACCTTCTGACGCCGTGACGACATCGCAGTAATTAACTACGACACACTTCCGATGCACGGCCGTAAAGACAGGAAGCCAAACAAGCGAACCAAGCCAACGACTCTTGTACTTGCATCGAGCTGACTGTAGCCAATGCAGTGCGACGCTCAACGTCACACATAATTTATTTTACACAGCGTCGTAAATAAACAAAACTGAATGGATGAAATTATACTTTGCCGAAGCTGCTAGATGCAAATGTTGCATTGCACGAGCGGTGTTGCTTGCTTGCACGCCGCGTCTGGCAAGCTGAAACGAGTATAGCACCAGTTGATGAAGAAAGTGGTACCGAAGCTGTGTGATGTAAAAGCTGTCGGCAACAATTGCAGGATGCGGACGCGCGCCTTTTTCGAAAACTGGTAGCAGGCGACAATTTACCGCCTCAAAAGTAGCGCCATCATATCTGATAAGGCAAGCGAGAGAGAGCCCTGCGAGCCAATCAGTTCTTTCCAAATGGAACAAAAAGCACAATTTTATGTTTCAACATCAAGACCTGGCTCGTGGGGCCTCTGAACCACGCAAAACCTGGGGAAAGGCGGTTACATGCAGCGAAGCGCTGATGTAGCGCTCCTCCGTGCGTCAGCTCATCGTCTGCCGAGCAACAGTTTCGACGGTGCGATACAAAGCTGGTGAACGCCCGTCAGCACGCGCTTAGCGCGGTAAGCGCTACGTTGGGCCCGCTGCATGTGTGAACAGGCCTTTAACCTGCCGCCTCAACCACCTCGGGCCGCCACGCACCACACAGCGCTGGGAAAGAACTTGGTTTAACCGAGTCAGTGAAGCCCGGAAGCGTTGCGCAGACTTTGAGGCTGAGAGGTAAGCTAGGCAGTAAATAAATAGTTGGGACAGAATTATTGATACATAATTTGTATTCACAGCCGCAAAACGGGGAAGGCTCCTCCCGGATGCGGCTATCATCAACATACTCCCGCATCCTGTCAACTGTAGGGGTGGACTCTGCCCTGGGCGCCCCCGTGTTTGGTGTACCTCGTTTTCCAGAAGAGGAGGTACGTACTTGACCAGGGAACAGCACAACAATCTACATGTATTGCTTATTTTTGTAGAGTTCCAGGAGGCGCGGCAAGTGTACGAAGTGAACGCTCAAATCTGTATTTTAAAATTAATGGAAGCATTGCATCAAAATTTCAATGAACTTACCTGAGAAAAAAGTGAAGAAAACAGGAATGGTACCTCGTTACCTACGTGGTTCCGAAAGAAGGTTCAGCCTTCTGAACATTTGTTTATAGTTTTATTGGTGAGTTACAATAGTCATTGTTTAAAGTGATAAATATAAGCAACAAATGGTTAATTTATTTATCGGTCCCATTCACAATCCCGCCAACTGTAGGGTGTCAAGAGGGCAAATTGACTTGTCCCTGTACAGGCTAACCCTGAAAGGACGGCTGATGTGATAATGATTAAAAACAATGGGACATGTATGTAAATAGTTCCTGGGCTCAGGGCCATATCCAGGGGAAAATGAGAGTCTGAGCATCAAAATTCATCCTGGACCGTCAAATATTTTTACTGGGTTCGGCCCCGACTTCGCTTAGACCTAGAAACATTGATGAGAGCTGTAGTACTGAGGTGAGTTTACATAAAAGGTGATTGCGATGACATGTAAGTGGGAGTGGTACATCCTACCATCAGCCACAGCACTACCAGCTACATTCAGCTGCTGCAGTGAATCCATCTACTTATCTATTTTTCCCGATAGTATGCAACATGTACAACTCACCCTATTGAAAATTCCATCAAGGTACGTAATTTGGGACACTGACTGCCAGTCAGCAGCCCTGGTGGAACGCGCCCTGATGGTCCATCAGGTGACGTCTGACCATTTTGTTCAGCGAAATTTCGTCGACAACATTCGGTTTTCCCAATGTTCGCCAAATGCGTCGACAAAACAAAATGCTCAAAAGATTATTAAAAAAATAAGCAACCCCGCACGGGGAATTGAACCCGGGACCGCTTGCTCATGAGGCAGACGTCTTACCACTAAGCTACACTGCATTTTTTTCTTTATTGCCGAGTTTTGACAGGTTAAAAGCGCAAAAACAAATACAAACACACAAACGAGGTGAGACAATGCTAAAATGCAAGCCTGCCTTTGGCCAGCACGATGGAGTTAAAATTTGCTCATTGTAATCAACCTTTCAATACACGGAAGCCACTCAGGCACGCTCTGCTGGGCCTTATAGGTTTCAACGAATGAGATTATACTTTCCCGGAAATAATCCCGAGCCTCACGCGCATCCTGTTCAGCATGTCGCACAGCCATCCGACACCTCCAGATGCTGTGCAGGCCCAGTAGCATAACGCAATCTACCGGGACGTCTCCATCGGTCTCTACGGGCAGGTACCTGATCCCATGCTCGTCTAGCGGGAAGTCTTTCTTCAAGGTGCGCTGGAGGACATCCCACAGAAAGACGCCATCCCAGCACTCCAAGAAGACATGTTCGATCGTCTCCGGTTTCTGACAAAGGAAACAGTGTACACCCCAGGGAACAAACAGTCCCTTCTCCTCCATCCATGTTTTGACCGGTAGGGTACCGGTGTGTAGTTTAAAGAAAAAGGTCTTCACACCGGGCGGCACTAACATTCTCTTCACGCGTTTTAAGACGTCCTGTCCTGGGCCTGCACAGAACAGAGCTCTATACAAAGGAACAGGAAAAACAGCATCACAAACATCCTTATACAATCGCTTACGGGTTACTGTACTCAAATATTCAATTGAAAAACGAGTTAACAAAAACCGGCATGATGCAACCACTTCCTTGAGGTACCCATGAATACCACCTGACATATAAGTTGAAGAAACTACCAACTCGGGCATAACCCGACCCAATCTCACTTGGCACACCGTGCGCAGAAAGGGATCGCTGACGTCGCGAAAAAACAAAAAACGGTTGACTACTTGACGCAAAAACAGATGTGACAGACCTAGTCCCCCTTCGCGGACTCGCCGAAAAAGGTCCATTCTGCTCGTACGCTCCCAAGAAGAGCCCCAAATAAACACTGCTAAAACTCGATGTAGCTTCTGCACATTTGCTCGAGAACAGTGCAACACTTGTAGCACGTACCACAACTTGCTCACAAGAAACAAATTGCAAACGGTGGTACGTGCGAAAATTGAAAAACCGCTACCCCTCCATTTTTCTGCTTTATCTCTAACCTCCACCGCTTGATTACGCCAATAATGCTCGCTATCCCGATAATGCTCAAGGGGCACGCCCAAATACTTTGTTGGTGTAGTTTCCCACTTAATGTTAGCAAACACTCTTGGAGTCAAATCCCAGTCACCATGCCAAAAACCCAGGCACTTATCCCAGTTCACAGCACTTCCGCTAACGCAGCAAAACCGTTTGACTATGTTTACGACTTGGACTATGCTCTGGTGATCCGTACAGAACACAGCAATATCGTCAGCATAAGCTAAGACACGTATCTCAGTTGAAAAATGTTTAAACCCGCTAACACTGTAGTTTCTGATAATACTTAAACATAGTGATTCAATGTAGATGCAAAAAAGCAGCGGTGACAAAGGGCACCCCTGGCGAACGGAACGTTGCACATGGATACGCCTTCCAACGGAATGATTTACTATAAGGCACGTCGTACATCCGCTATAGGCCATACGTACCCTTTCCCGAATAACTGAGCCAACATTAATATGGTCTAAAACTGATAGCAAAACGTCATGTGGTACACGATCGAACGCCTTCTCTAGGTCTAGTTGTAGCATTGCTACGCCGCTGTGCATGACGTCACAACTCTCCAACACACTCCGCGCCGTATGAATATTTGTAAATATCGTTCTTCCTTTTATTCCGCATGTTTGGTGAGGACCAACTATATCTGTTATTACTATCTGTAGCCTTTTGGCCAATATCTTCATCAGTATTTTGTAATCCACATTTGTTAAACTTATGGGACGATAATA
>JAZHYW010064546.1:0-64904 GCA_037355805.1 Ixodes ricinus
AGCGCTTGTCACGTTTTGGGTTTTCTATTTCACCAGGTTTCACCACAAATCTGCAACGTGTGACTGTTTTAGTGTATGAAAGTTTAGATTAATGCGCGTGAAAGAAAGCATTGCCATAGCTTACACGCGAGCAGGTTACTTCGTGATGTCGAGCCTCAAGCGCTCGTCCGTCAGAGGCTTGGCAGGCTCTCTCACACAACTTTAGCTAAGACGTTTTTGTTTTTTGTCTTCTTTTTTCCAGGCCAGACCGCGCGAATGTACTTCGTATGGCTGGTACGCAAACTCCCGTAAGCTTGAAGCATCAACAACGTCATGATCAGTGCAAAGTAGTTTGGACACTGCGATCTGCTGACCACCCTGTCTAGAAAATAACGAGACGGTAATCTTTACCGACTTAGAAACGCCACGCGAGCAGAGCAGAGAACTCGAGGAAGCGTCATGCTCATAGTTCCTCCGCAGAATGAGTTTTCGAGCTTAACATTTGGGCATGCCTACTAGATAGGCTCAATGAGTAGATCACAGAATTGCACGACACGACCAATGAGAGGAACAATGGCCCCTGGGCACAGACAGCTTATGAAATACATGGCGCGCCTGTCTTTTTTAACGCTTCTTGCATCGCAAGTGATTCGTACCTCGCTATTCTTATCGACTCGTGAGCCAATGGCATGGGTTGCTGAGCGATGGTAATATACACGAGACTCGCCACGTAGTTGTGTTCGCTGTGACTTTAACGTGCAGACACATTTAGATTGTATCAAAGAACATACTGATAATTGCCTGGGAATGCTGCCAGTTCCTCCTGGGTTAGATCTCTGTACCCCAGGTATGCTTCGGCATACAGGGCATCGGCTGCAATAATAATGAAAAAAAAAACAGTTATATTTACGGAGTTGATTAATACATTTAAAGTCTTGAAATCATGTGGAATACAAATAAGATTATAACGTCAACAGGGAGCAAACAATAGTAGAATTTGAGAAATTAAAGTTGAGGTCTCACATTTACGCCTTCAGCGCATATTTAGCAAAAATAAAGTACTTATCAAGATTTCAAACTTGACAGGTCATTGAGAAATCAACAAAAGCGTTAAAAAGTCGCTCCGCATGACATAATTCAAAATGTTCAGTCCTGTATTGAAATAAATAAAAAACTAAAATTGCCGTTTAACAAGAGGTGTACTTTATTTTACTTGATTTGAGGAACACATATATGTAGAGCCTGCTACATGTTTGCTATAACTATTAGAAAACAAAGAAAGAGCACGTGCCTTCGTAAGTTTAAAACCGTAGTATACAAAATTCTATAATGATAAGCTTTATTCTTGTTAAGCAGGCTGCGTATACTCACAGCATAGGTCTTGCGGTAGGTGTAAGCCGGAGTCAACGCCAACCCTATTTGTTCTCCGGGCTGCGTCCTAATCAGTTGGAGATAGAAATTGTAGCTTTCCACGCACCAATCCCTGTAATTGTATGAATTTGAGCGATATGTAGAATGCGTTTCACAGGCCGAACGCGGAAACGTTGAGTATCAAACACTAGAAATTAAATCATTGAAGTTACAACTGCTCTATTTTAGTTTCTGTTTATAAAGTTACAAGTCAAAATACACAAAAAATATCCTGTCTTTTTTTAAAGTTTTTAGTTCAGAAGAAAACATCTAGTTCTCTCTAGATTTAATGATATATTTTTACTGGTGGCTTGAGGAACGCCGGACGTGGTCGAATGTCGAGAAATTGTAACGTATATTATTGGAAGCCCCTATAGTGTATACTGCCTGACAAGTGACTCAACATCATTCATTAATCTACCTCTGAACAGCTCAATTATTCAAGAAGGGCGATCGGAGTCATATGTTCCAACGCATAGGCAGTTTTCCCACCATCGCTCCAGAATATTGCACATCCATTCTGGAGCGACACCACTCGCCCTATTTATCGGTCGAACAGAGCAACTGATATTCAGCAATTGGTCTTCCAATCACTTTCTGCGCTTTGCCATCTTTCTGCATATATGGGGCTGTTGAATGCAGAGAGCAAGTTGGTCTGCTTCTTCTGCAGGAATTGTCGTGGCGTCCGAAATCCCAACTCTAATAGGCTCTGATTGAAGGACAGTGGATCAAAGCAGCTTGCTTTGAGGTCCACCCACTATCCTTCAGAGCCAATCAGAGTTCGGCGTTCTGACGTCACCACAACCCCGGCGAAGGAAGCAGACGAACTTGCACTCCACATACGTTCCGAGCATGCGCAGCTGCTATCTTTTTCCTACATCAGATGTCGCCAGTGCATCTGGCCGAGTGTCCAGTGACCCAACCGCTTCACGCCTGGCTGATGAGCACTGGAAGGGCGTATACATGGAGGAATTGTCAAGAGTATCATCCTTGGCCCTAGAGATGTACCTGAGCTTCTCGTCGCTGATACCGTCGATCAGGAAGGCTCCAAAGTACCCCATGGCTGCGTCGGCCGTTGTGTGAGGCGTCAAGGATTCCGCGATGACGGTCACCCGGACTTCATCCACGCTCTCAATGATCCTGACGGCCGTGGTCAGTCCGATGATGCCGGCACCAACGACTCCGACTTCAACAGTCATTATTTGAAAACACTGTTGAAGGGGTTACTACAAAAAAAAAAAGTTAAGAAATAGGTTACTCGTTACTTGCTAATAAATGGAACGCGTTACCAACCTAAGTTACCTTAATATACAAGAAGGCGTTGCCGTTACCGATAAAATGTAACGCATATTACTTTTGCGTTACATTTTTTTAATGCGTTAGCATTAGAACGCTGTTTTTGATGTAAACCCGGCGGTGTTTTTCGTTTGTCAGTTGTCGCGTGCGACGCTCCCATTGGTCCGAAGCGCTGACGTGAGCATGCGTCAACCTCTCCCTCTCTTCCCGGCGCTGACAAACTGACAGGCACTGCCGGGTTTTCGTAAAAACGAGCACTTTTGTTTTCGTCAAAGTCACGCGCACAGCTGGCGCTGAGCCAGAGAGGAGGACGCGCCGCGCAACACCTCGTACACTCTAAGAGAAAAAGAGGGTGGGTGGATGGCTCCTCCTCAAGCAGTTTTCTTTTTTCTTATTTTTTGTGGATGGAGGCACTTCGCATGCGCAGTTTGATAAACAGTATTTGTGCACCCACGTATCCTAAAATTCTCAACGGATAACACCGCCCAGAGTTAACCCTGTAAGTCAACCGCAGGCCGTCCATAATACCCTACTCTTTTAAGTCTTCCGAGGACAACAAGCACTTCGGCGGTAGTCACTCATTTTGGCTGCAGCAGCGTTTCTATCTTTAATCTGGGACGATCAGTGAACGAAGCTGCCATATAAGGCGAAGTTTCGAAATCGTGCTACTTACACTCTGCACGGCAGTGCCGGCGGTGTATCGGTGGTGTTGGGACAGCTGGGCGTCGGCTTGTAGCATGCGAGCGGTTCGGAGAGCCGTAGGCCCGATTATACGAGTACATCTAAGACTCGGGAACTGCTGCCTGCCCATGACAAATGAGACTGCGAACGCCTCACGGTAGCGACTCTCACGCCCAATTCTTGTCTGTCCGCCTAATGTACTACGTTCTTGCCGAGTGTGTCTACCGATGATCGCCCTGTTTTTGTTTCTCCGCGCACAACCAACATATCTCAGGCACTGCTGTCTGTTGCGAAAATGGTCGTGAATGGCTATGCGAACGGTTGCCGATGTCTCCACGTGTCCGAATGTCATTCAACGACCATATGATGATCATCTTTGTTTGTGTCCCTGTGCATCACCAATACCGCTAGAACAGTGCTGTCTATCCTGGAAGTGGTTGTGAACGAAGGCGCGACCGGTCGCTCAGCTCTCCCCATGTTTCGTGCCAGATAACATACGCTCTAAAAAAAAAACAAAAAACGTGCGTCTACTTTCCCGCACAATACTCGGAGAGCCAAACACCGGAACTTACAGAGGCAGCTCAGCGAATGACGATGCCGAAACACATGTTTAGACCAAAACACGCAGTTTGAGTTGTGACATTAAGCAATGCTAGCGTGACATTTTGCATTGCTTAAGGGGTATTACGACGAAATTTCGGCGCTAATTTATTGCTCTATACGTGTTCAAAGGAGCATTATCACATCGGGAACGCCACTATCTTGTTTAAAAAAACACGAAAAGGAATTTTAAAACAAATTAAACGATTAGGAAAGAGCACCTGGTGGATGTCGCTAAATCCTCGTTTGTAATGTCTGTCCAAGAAACTTGACAGGTAGTGACGATAACTCTCTCGCCTAGAACTATACAGGCTTTGAACCTGACGTCACCCCGACAGCTCTATGGCCAGTACAAGAGAAGAGGGGAGGGACGAACTCCCCACTCAACGGGACTCTTTTGTTTCTCCCATAGGTCGCTATTGTTCCTCTACAAGATCATAGAAGATTAACCTGTCACTCAAAATTTACACAAAAGCAGCTTTGCAGGTTAGGTTAGGTTAGGTTAGGTTAGGTTAGGCTAGGTTAGGTTAGGTTACGTCTTTCTCGTTAACGTCTTTCATTATTACATTACGTTACGACATTACGTCTTTCTCGTTAACAACCTGATCTCGAATGAGGTCCACTAATTCTCGAAAGTTTTGAACGGTCATGTTGTCATTTCTGGTTAAGGACGCAAGAAGCTCCAGAACCGATAAACGAAAAAATCGGTCGCACTGGGCACTCCGGTTTGTGTACTATAGGCCAGTGTTGCGGAGTGGGCACCCCATTCCATTCCAATTCCATTCCGGGGAATTAGAGTTTTCGATAATTCCATTCCTTTCAACTCCTAGGAATGGGGACACTGGGCCCATTCCCACTCCTGGAATAGCTGAATCGTTCCATTCCATTCCTCTAATTCCTAAACGTAAAAAGTGCCTCCTGACAGCTGCATTGCGTTGCAGGGGTGGGCAGAAATATTTAAAAATGTATTTAGAAATACAAATACTGGGATAGATGAGAATAGTTGCTAAAATGCTGATACTGGAGTCTCAAATATATCTGTAAAAATGTATCGTGATACGTATCGGAAATACATTTTAAAAAGAGGCAAAAAGTCTTTGGAAACGCACATACAGGAATACATTTTAGGCAGGGCAGAAATATAAATACTGATAATGCAATACATTTTTCAAATATGATTGAGACGCCGACTGAGATAAGGCTTTTAAGTTTGAAGTGGAAGTTATTGTTTTTTTTGTCCCTAAATTACTTTCTCGCAGGCTTGGCACTTCGCCTTGAAGGTAGCGGTTTCGGACGAAGAGTCTTCAATGGGTTCAAAAAACGTTCCATCAAGGATTGACCGCGGTCCCTTTTCTGGCATCCTGTCTGTCTGACCAGTGATGCGAAAAGACTTCGACCTCTAAATAAATTTCATCAAAACCACACCACTTCCATGTCCAATAAGGGCGCCCCTGTCAGCACTGATCACATGACGTCACGGTGGGATGAACTAGTATTCTTGTATCTGTAGGTGCTGCCTTGAACATGAAACTTTACCCACGTTGTTGTATGAAAGGACAATACATACTTTCGTTGTAGGTGACCTCGTTGAAGACCATGCAGGAATTGCATTTGGAATTTTCAAAAAAAGTGGACCATTTCAAGCATTCTGAAGCACATGTCTTATCTTCTGTTACGGTTAAAAAATCGATACGGTGGCATCCCTGTTGTGACGGTCCTACCTGCCGACCCTCCGCCTCCAACGCATGAATGGCTGTCCTCAAGTTTCGCCTAGCATTATTCAAACAGAGACCTCGTGGATTGCGACCGGAGATGGCCGGCACAGGCGCGAGATCTTTGAGAAACAGCGCGCTCGAGACGAGTCGCAGGTGTACGAAGTCTGGGTCCGCACAGCGAGGCCACGTCTGGCCTCCTTCCTGGGTATCGGATCACCAGAGCAGCGGGTCACGTTCACGTCGACTGATGACGTACCCTTGAGCCGTGCAATACTACAGGCGCAGACGTATTCGGCTATGTGTTGAATTTCACTGTTGAAAGGCGCCACCGCCGCCCCTCCCCTCCCCCTTTTGTTCTTTGCTTTGACGCTTGTTTTTTGTATTGCATTTTATTTTTTTGCGTATAAGTCTGTTAAGGCCCCACGCGGGTTTGCAGGTTCCCGCTCATTTTATTTCTGAACAACTGACTCGCTGACTGGCTCGGTACAGCTGAACCTAAAAAAAAAATATTAAATGAATAAAAAATATAAAGAACCTGGCCCATTCCATTCCCATTCCATTCCGGGCAAAAGGCCTCTAATTCCATTCCCATTCCATTCCCCTCGACGTTGCCGCCATTCCATTCCCATTCGATTCCGGGGTCGCGAAAATGCGGAATGATTCCGGAATCATTCCAACTCCGGAGTGGCAACTCCGCAACACTGCTATAGGCAGGTCCTATAGTTTAGAAGTACAACCGTCGTAGGAAAAGAGGCAGCGGTACATGCTGTCGTCTAAGCGCTTGTTTCTTTTTAGATCACGCAAATGGCCAAGGGACCTTTCAGATTTTGGAGTTGGATCGCCGGACGCCGGTTATAGCGGTGTGGCGGTGCGGCCAGGCGAACGCAGCTCCCGGCGTTCGGAGAAATACCGTAGAGGCCAGCACCGTCGTGCATATGGAACTACCCCTACAAAAGTGGCCGCCGCAAAACGTGGCGTTTTGTCGCCTTTCCGTACTGTGAAGCGAAGGTAATGCATTACGGGAGCAACGGTCATTGTCTCGTCGGTTTCGGATGCGCCGGACTCGCCGGAGTTCTGCTGGCTGTACGGTGACGGCGGTGACGGCAGAGACGGGTCGGCTGGGTCGGTCCGCTAGTTTTGGCTTGTGTAAAGAAAATCGCGGTGGCACGTCTGATCACAGACGAAGTGTGAATCATGCCTAAAAGGTGCTGCTCTGCGAGATGGTGCGGCAATTCTAACAAGTCGCCAAATGTTTATCTGACGCTGTTCCCAAAATGTGACAGGGTTTTGGTTCGGAAGTTCTTTACTTCGCTATTGCGAAGTCTTGGTGAATGTAAGTTCTTAGTATATGTCAGGGGTGGCCAAGAGCATGCGGCTCTTCGCGTGTTAAAGTGCGGCTCGCGGGTCCCTCCCATAACCCCCCCCTCTCCCCCGCCTCCCTTCCGGTCACACGAGCACTTCCCCAAAAGGAGAAATGGGACGCATTTCAAATCGAAAGACAGGTTGCGGTTTGGTAGTCTTGTGCTACTGCTACCTTACGTACACTTCGACTGCTTTTGACTCGGATAGATGGAAAGTAGTTCAAGTTTCGTTTATTGCTCTAAACAAAAGTTTGGAACCCCCCCCCCCCGCGGCCCTTGGAAGTTTCGTGCTTTTGTTTGCGGCTGGTAGGCCGGGTCAGCCTGGCCACCCCTGGTATATGTTATTATTATTCATTTAAGGTACGAGAGATGGGCACCGTACACTAATTTGCCAAAAGATCGCAAGAGAACATAAGAGCGCTATCTCTGTTTAGCTCATTTTTCGGCGGACGCATTTATAAACAAGAAGCGCTTAAACAAATCAACGCCGTGCCTTAACTTTACCTTTTACACTTTTGGCATTTGGCTGAGCAGGACTAGAGCTTGAGATAAGACTGATTTCAGCTTTTCTTCCTTTCCTGTTTTTTTTTTCTTTCTTCCTTTTTGTTGATCAGACATGTCTGAGAAGAATGGTTCTTTTTTCAACGGCAGGAAGAAAAAGATAGCCCCTTTTTGGTCAGCAAAAGTGTCGCCCTTGTATGTAACTTTTACTTAAGTTGGCCGTATTAACATTTACAAACAAATACACCACCTAATTAACCCCCTTCGTGTTTTTGTTTTAAATTTATTTGCAAGGCGCTGGATTTATGCGGACCACATGACCAATGGCGCGATACCGCGCCATTGGGGCGCGCTATCGCGCCCCAATGGCGATGCAGCTTTGGTGGCAGAAAGTCGTCCAGTCCTTCCGCACCGAGACCACCTGTCTATTGAAACATAATACCGATTGTTCATCTGGTTAGTTGAACTGGTTAAAGAAATACCGATCAATGACGTTCCGAGTAAGTTGCGGTAAAGTGAACACTCAGGGTGATTCGAAAGGCTATTTCCGACACCGCCCGAGGCTATACTCCGCTTCACAGCACGTCTGATTGCAGCCAAACGCTACACGGAGCGCAAGTTTGTCTGCTTCTTTTGCAGGGGTTGTGGTGACGTCAGACCGACGCCGAGCTCTGATTGGTTCTGAATGGAGGATAGTGGGTAGACCTCAAAGCAAGCTGCCCTGACGTCTACCCACTATCCTTTCAATCAGAGCCAATCAGAGCTCGGCGTCTTTCTGACGTCACCACAACCCCTGGAAAGAAGCAGACGAACTTACGCTTCGCATTCTGGAACGGAGGATAGTGTCCAGGCAATGTAATAACGTTTGCTAACTTAAAAAAAAGAAGAAAGAAAACAGCAAAAATGCTACACTGCAGTAAACTACATTAGCGTCTTCTGCATTCCGCGCATCGCAATATTACTCGCACGGAAAATTGCAATCGCGCATTCTTTTAGAAACGTAATCATACTACCTTTCAGCCGCGTTGGAGCTGCCGCAGGGGATTTTCTAACGTTAGTTACGCTTGGCAACAAAGACCGTCGGTAAATGGGTGACGAACTAAATAAGCTCACAGCGCTCGTAGAAAAAAAAAAACAGCTGCAGTTTGCGTACGTGTACCGCACACACGCACATCGAAAATCAGCCACACGAAAACATTCCCACAAAAAGGGAAAGGGAAACCACACGGATTCCTCGGCCTGCAATAATATGTATGAGACCGATGCAATGGTACTCTTGGCGACCCAACGCAGTTGCATCTGTATCCAGTGGCGTACCAGCTTGTTTTTGAGTAAAGGGACAAACCGAACCCCCCACCCCCCAGGGTCGGGGGGCGGTGCCCCTTGGTATCCCTTGGGCGCCGCCGGCCAGTGTTTGCCCAGCCCAGTGGCGGCTGTTTCAGGGGGGGGGGGGGGCAAAACAGATGCCTTGCCCCCCATCTCTGAGAATTGGGGGGGGGGCGGCAAGCGCCCCTTGCCCCCCGGTTGGTACGCCCATGTCTGTATCAGTTCCATATCCCATTACATTGATCACGAACCAAATGGTAATTGAGAGTTAATAGACACATCGTTTACAATGCGGGTATAGTTTTTCATTTGTTTTGTGTTTTGCTTTAGAAACTAAATTTGCTATCCTTTTTTCAGATTCTGCGGAAAATGTTCAGATTTCGTAAGAAAACTATACTGACCGAGGACTCATGATGAACTGTATTCGGACATAGTGTCGCTTTTTTTAATAGTCACTGGTTTCATCGCGATATCTGGCTGATTGTATTTCCCGTTTCTCTGCCAGCGGTTACATTTTCTCCTAAAGTGTACATGTAAGGAGGATTCGTTGCACTGGGAAAGTTGGTATGGCGCGTCCCAGATAGTTCAATATGTCGGCAGTAGTACAGCTGTACCGCTATCACGCTATACTGATCTTATACTGGATTAAATTTAATTGGTTTTATTTAGACACTAGATCTAAAATAATGCTTGGGAGAAGAGCGTGCTACTTTAGATCAAGGGACGAAGAAAGAATAAAACAATTAAAACTGGGACAATACAACACATGTGTTGTATTGTCCCAGTTTTAATTGTTTTATTCTTTCTTCGTCCTTGATCTAAAGTAGCTTGGCCAAAAGACCTTCTGCTTTTCATTTGCTGCTACAAAGATTAATTTTGCCTGACGTGGCCCTATCACCCGTTTAATCATTTCATGTCTCGCGGTCTTAGCGGTTGCGCCATATGTGTTCAATACTTTGATGGGAAGCTCTGAGGCCGGATTCTCAAAGCGAACTTACGACGAAAAAAGTGCGTACGACATATTTGAGAGAAAATCCGTATTCTCGAAACGAAATTGTCGTAACTTTTGCGCAGGTTACGACAAAATCCTACGACAGCTCCGAAGCTGTCTTACGCACTTTTTACGATCAAACCAACATGGCCGACAGCATCGCACAGTTACTTGGTCGCGACGACGAACGGACATTTATTTTTCTACATGCTCTTCTCGCGCGTCCCGACTTCAAGCAGCAAGAAAAAAGGAAGAAGTACTTGAAACCGACCACGACGAACATCAACGCTGGATCCACAGACACCCGGGAAAAGCAACAAAGGCAACGATCCCACCGACCAAGCGAGCTCGGCAGAATAGGCCTAGCAGGCACTCCGACCGCTCCGACCTGTTCCGGCGCAGCATTGCTCCGACGGTCCTTGGCCAAGACCGTCTGCCCACGACCGGCTGGCTTGCTGAATGGAATATGCCCGCGCGACCCTTGTGGACCCTTGCCGTATGAATAGTTTGATCGCTGAACTAAATTTCAGAGGTCAATCTCTTCCCCTCGTCATCTCGATCTCCTTGTTTTCCGAGGCAGCGGTGACGAACGCTGTCGTCGAAAAGGGACTCTCATTGATTCTATCTTCTTGTTTTGTGTGATATAGAGCTCAATAAATGCCGTATGGATTACCTTCGCAACACGGTATGTACACTTTGTTATTAGTATGCCATTTTTATTTTGACACGGCGCTACGTCACTGTCGAGCTATAACAGTTCGTGGTAGCTACGCGATGACGGTCATACCTTTCTTTGCCGAGTGTCATGTCAGTATCGAGTTGCAATCGTAAAAGATCGGTCCCGAAGCGCTTGCCAAGACGCGGTCTAACAGAGCGAATTCAGCACTTCGATCGAACGCTCGCGTCCGCTCCGAGTATGAACAGGTATTTGCGTGGCTCTTGCTGACACTCTCGTAGTTCAAACGTATCTTTTTTAACGTCGGCTCGCTCCTGCATTTCCGAGGCCGCGAAAAACGCCGCGGCTATTGGTTTCTATCTATGTCGCTTTGCAAACGACTGGCACGGCGCTTTTACCAACAATGACAGGTGTGTTGACTTCGTAGCAGTCAACGAAGCGTTTAAATCGTGTTAGCGTCGATATATCACTGCACGGACACGAACCCCAGTCAAGCGGTGGTGGAAAGGCCGCCTGTGTTTATGAGAAACAGCTTGAACACTAAACATTTACACACAGACAGGACAGGACATACACAGAGCTGACTATCAACGAGTAGTTAGCCTGTGTTTGTTATTAAAAATCCACGTGCTCCGAACTATGCCGAGCTCTCCGATTGGTTGTTCGTGTTGCCGAAGACGCCGTCGCCATAGCAACAGCACCGGAAGTCGTCGTTTCTCCGTAAAAGGTCGTAACTTTCCTCCTCTCACTTAAGAACGCGTTTGTGAATACCGTTTTCGCCTCATCTTACGATGATCGTAACTTTACGAACTTCGTAGCTAAGTTGTCGTAGGTAAGAGGTTTTTTATGAATCTGGCCTCTGAATTTTCGAAAGGTGTCTGGATCGTGTGATTGCAACTGCGCATGCCATTACACTTATATGCATGCCATCAAGGGTCCAGGACTTGGCATGTCGTCTAGGACGTTACAAACATTCACATGTGGTGACTGGGCCTGGTCACAAGTTCTATCACTCACCAGGTGGTTTACAGTCGGCGTCTTGCTACTTGGGGCTTCTGACACTTCACACATATAAGAAGATAAATCACCTTTATGATGGCTAGTCAGCCGTCTCTTGCGAAGTTGGAAAGGTGTTTTGTCCTGTGTTTGTACTTTACGTCGCTTTCCTTTTGCATCTCTTACAGAAGGACGTTAATTATTTTGGTGTACAGCGGGACATCGGCAATCAGAAAATGTATAGTTCAGACTTAAAACGCTAACCAAGGTTGTTTTTTTTCTCGAAGGATAATGTCGTCTCGACTCAAACAAACCCAATTTTAGACATGCACAAAATTACACAGAAAACAACTACAACAACAACAAGAGCAACGACGAAAACCTTACGCCTCATGAAAACGAAGAAATTAAAAAGAACTGGTTAAGTATAGCATTCACAACATATATATATATATATATATATATATATATATATATACACATGTATATATATATATATATATATATATATATATATATATATACATATGTATGTATATATATATATACAGTCAAACCTCTATGTAACGAACTTCTATGTAACGAAACCCTCGATGTAACGAAGTGCATACCTTTTTCTAACCGCAAGTGTATGCACGCCATGTATTTTTTACCTCTATGTAACGAAGTCCCGTTTTCCGAAATTTCGATGTAACGAAGTTTCATGGATAATTCGGCACAAACTTTTGGGTCCCAAAGGGGATTTTGAAAAGCACACGTGCTGAAACGGGCCAGCGATAAAGCGCAAAGGGTAGAACCGGCCGAGTCTGGCGAGTCTGGCGTACAGAACGGCCACTAGAGGACACTAGAGTCGCCGCCGTTTCGTCCGTCGGCTTCATTTGCGCTGCGTAGTTCGTTTCGAGGCCTAACTAAAAGCGTGCGTTTCTCGTTGTCCTGGGTGATGGAGCCTTCAAGGCGATGGAGCCGTCCCGGACAACGTCGACCTCGACGACCATTTCTATACGTCGACTCTGCTGTCATTGCGACGGAGGAGGTGACCGACGAGGCGATAGCTAGCTATGTTCGTGGCAACAGCGAGCCCGATGAGCAAGACACCTGCGATGTGCGCAGTAACCGTGAAGTGGTGGACGTGATCGATGTCTTGAGGCGGTTCACGAGCACACAGCAAGACGAAGACGCGATGCAGGCCATCTGGCTATGCTAACGTAGTGTGATGCAAATAATAATGTCAAGAGTGGCCCAGGAAAAGACGACGAACTACTTTCAACTAGGGCTGGGCGTCGATTAAAAATTTTAACCCGATTAATCGCCACCCTTTAATCGATTAATTAATCGATTAATCGGTTGCGTAATTTTTATAAATAATATATTAAAAAGAATGCAGCAACTCGTCTTGCCTTTGAAGACTTATTTTACTCTCTGTTACACGGCGCAAAGGACATTTAGAATTGAGGATACATATAGTTCAACGATTCAAAAACAGATATTTTTGCTCCAGCTCCGAAGACAAAGAAGTTTGTCCACATTCTTCGACAGGAAAACAAGAAATCAAAGCTTGGGCGATGCTTTTTTTTTTTTTTCAGAGAAAGGAATCTTGATGAGAAGGCGTTGATTGTTGTCTGCGTTTTGGCGGATGGTCCTTGCTGCAGCTACATGGGTGCTTCGCTCGTAGGCGATACTGAAGCGAACTTACGCTTCCAGTGTACGAAAACGGCTTTTTGCAGATGATGCAGTGGACTTCCTTCGAGTTAAAAACTTCACCGCTGGAGTTTACTTAAAACCCAAACTTTCCAGCGAGATTGCCTTTCATACTCGGGAACTCGTCCATTTTTACGTGCCGAATACTGGAACAAGTAACCTTGGCGTTGTTAGTTTCCCAGCTTGTTTTTCTGCTTGTTTGTCTTGCCTGGGCAGGATGTGTAATAGATCCTCAACACGTGAAGTTTCGCGGTCGCGCGGGGATCAATTGCGGGCCCGGCTTGTTTGTCTGGCCTCGGCAGAACTGTAATGTATATCCTCGAACACGTGACGCTTCGCGAGCGCGAGAATTGAACCTTGCTCATAGCACTTGGCTGGGAACTGACTTCTTTTGAGTACCGATTAAAAAACCGATTAACCGGTTAAAAAATTTGATCGCGATTAAAGCCTTAATCGATTAATCGGAAGGTTAATCGATCAATCGCCCAGCCCTACTTTCAACCGAAATAAAGGTGTCCTCGGTGAGTTTTGTGCACCCGAGAACCATTTGTGGAAACTTTCTTTAACGTATTCTCCGAATTTCTATGCAGCGAAATTTCGATGTAATGAAGTAAATTCGAATTTTAACGACTTCGTTACATCAAATTTCAACTGTATATATTTTTTTCCTTTTTATTGAACAATGGCTGTTGCGAATAACGTCTTTTAGGAACTTCACAATGTCGCCGGCAGCTCCCCAGAATAGCGTAAATGCGCAACCACCATGCCCGTAGTTGTGAACGAGTTGTAGCTAGAGCAAACGAAAGAATGCCAAGCGCCTATTTAAATTTACGCCAACAAGACACCGCAAAACTTTTCTTTCTAGTGTGTACGTAAACCGCTTACCACCAAAAAATAAACAAAACAAACAAAGTGAAAGGAAATAACGCAGTGTGAACTTCGTGAGACTGATATGAGCAATTCCGGAACATGTTTTCATTTTGTAGTGATCCAACGAGCGAGATAGAAGCATGTGTCGGAATTTTTCCCAAGTCAAGATGTTCCTTGAGACATATATAAAATATATATAGCTATAAATACAAATACTTATATTTATAAAATATAAATATATAAATACTTGTGAAATAGTGCACCGCGATCTGACAGAACGTTATGAGGTCAACTCTGTGCTAGGCTGAACTAAAAGGAGTGATACCGAAGAGTTCTACAGATTTACAGGACTCTTTAATCGCGCGGTTCCAGATTTCTCGACAAGGAGGGTTTCTGAACGATCGAAGTCCCACGCAGTTTGTCAGAAGTTCGGCATCCTGAAAAGTTTGCGAAAATATGAACAATACAAAGGCGTATGTCTACTGTGCTCCTGAGAAATGAGATGCTCGTATGTAGAGGTACCGTGTTTGCTGGTATTCCAGTTAAAAGTTTTACGTACACGAAGAAGATGTGCGCCACATTGGATACTAAAATGTCTAAAAAGATATCTTGTTTTTCGTTAATCGCTTGCCGAGTTTGTAAATGATTGTTTGTGATTATACTTCGTTTCGACATACCCTGGAAAAGAAAGAATTCTGACTCCTCCTATGCCAAACCGACTGGCGGCAGGCAGCACGTGAAAGCGCTCCAATAAACGGATGCACTCTCGTGGTCCATCGATACGACGCTCTCATTGTCTCAACAGGACCGTAACCTTCACCGTGTGACAAATTACATTTGAAACGGAGCATACCCAAGCAGCGCAAATATTGTGCCCTGCCATTGACCAACGTTTGAGCATTATGTGTCAAGCTTGACCAGTGGCAAGATGCTGGCCACCGGAGGCCAAATGACTACCGAAGAACAGCTGACCATAGACAAGACGGTGAGAGTGCAGGCGAGCTGGTGGTAGCTAATCATGTTGTATTACACCTGAGACTGCGGTGGATGAAATCGGAAGAACTTTCAGTAGAAGGAACAGACACAGAGAACGTCTCTGTCCCCCCCCCGCCCCCCCTCCCCCTTGGCCCGGGAAAATGGAAAGTCTACGCCGCTGAACATATCGATGACGAGTAATGGTCCCCTAACGAAATGTTTGTGTTGGGCCGCCGATGACCAAAAGATTTTCGGCACTTGTCTGCCTACCGGTGCACTATTTCTGCTCAGCTATTGATAGTCTGGCCTACAAATGTTTCAGGAAGAATCAACTAAATGATAAGCTCACCTTTATGCTCGGAAGCGTCTCTTGAGACGTTCTTTGTGTCTGTTCCTTCTACTGAAAGTTCTTCCGATTTCATCCACCGCAGTCTCAGGTGTAATACAACATGATTGACCATAGACATTTTTTTTCTCTGGCCGCCAGTGTTTAGAAGGTAGTCGGCACATGTCTGGGCAAAGATGTACTATTTCTGCTCGGTTATGGATGCAAACATATCCATAGGCGTAGACTTCGGGGGCATCGGGGCTCGTGCTCCCCTGTGAGATCTGGGGGGGGGGGGGGGGGGGGGGGGCAGAGCCCCCACTAAGCCCGGGCCATGATCCTTACCGAGACGCTGTTTTCGTGCCATGTAACGAGAGCTTCTAGTAGTGGCATGTAAACAAAGTAACGCCCACGTTGCCTTTATTGACAAAATGCATGGGAAATAGAATCCCAGCGTGCTTTCGCTAGCTTCAATGTCCAGTTCTGGCGAAAAGGTAACGCGCAGCACCTCCCCCCCCCCCTTCCCGGAAAACTTCTCAACCTGCCCCCCCGCCCCCCCGGGAAAATGGAAAGTCTACACCGCTGAACATATCGATGACGAGTAATGGGCCCCTAACGAAATGTTTGTGTTGGGCCGACGATGACCAAAAGATTTTCGGCACTTGTCTGCATACCGGCGCACTATTTCTGCTCAGCTATTGACAGTCTGGCCTACAAATGTTTCAGGAATAATCAACTAAAGGATAAGCTCATCTTTATGCTCAGAAGCAGTATGAGGCAGTTATTCAAAATTTATTTTGGCAACTTCTAGATCGGGAATTAGGGATGTTTCTACGAATCCAAGGCTACCTTCAATCACAACGTAGTCGACCCTGTTAAGGAGTTATCTACATGAGGTAATGCGAAGTGTTTCGCATTGTGGCATAAGCTCCCCCTTCTCTGCCGCCATTCCATTCCGGGGTCGTGAATGTGCGGAATGTGTTCGTAATCGTTCCAACTCCAGAGTGGTAGCTCCGCAACACTGGTTCACACGGTTGCATAGGTTGCGTATCAGAGCGAGCTAGGCAACACGATGATACGACACGAACGAGAGAAACATTGGAGCAACATGAGAAGAAATGCAAGGCGCACCTAATGTGTTAGGCCATTATGAGTCACGGTTTTCCCTGCCGCCCTGTCGCTGCTGCTGTTTTGTTTACTGCGGACTCAGCCAACGTAACTTCCGTCGCTTTACATCGGTGGCCATCGCAAAAACCGCCGACAACATGCAATTACGGAAGTTACGAGAGACAACCAGAAATCGCGAAAGGGCCTGTTCCGGCTTGTTCAGTGTTTTCCCGCTAGGTGCCGTCCGTTTTGCAGGAGTCGCGAATAGACCGCTTGCTAAATTACCCAAGCACCGTAAAGCGTGCTCGAGTGTAACTACACGAGCTGCGCGTGCTATGTAACTGTTCTAAAAGAAAAACTGAATACAAATGGGAGTTTGCATGCGTGTTCATCAATGTATTAATTTTGTTATTTATGTCGAATCTTTTATACAGAAAGGTAAGCGCGAGAAGCGCCTGTACCTACGTTCCCAGCATTCTTCTTGATGCTTGGGTAATTTGGCAAAAGAATCATAGGGCACGGCTGTTCCAAATCCAAGGGGAACGGGGGGGGGGGGAGGTCGAAATCTGCTTCCCCGAAGAGATAGCAGAATATCGTGGCTCGCGCTGACTCACTACACTCTGAGAAAAAAGCTCGAGGTACTCATCGCGACACTGTTAGCGCGAACACGACATCGGCGCATTTTCGCATTTTACTTCTAAATAGTATTAGCAAGCACGAAATTTTATCGCTTACATTATATAACTAAATGAGCTCTTTCCGGTAGCAATAATAACTTGGATGACATCCCTTGGTTTCAAAAAGAAAAACTGGAAAAACCGGCGATCGCTTGTTGGGGCTAACAGTGTCGCGATTTGTACACCTAACCTAAGCATTTCTTATGAGTTGTGAATGCGAAAGCATGCAAGCCGCTCGTCCGCTCCCTTTGTCGTCTGCTGCGTACTGCTGCCTTTGTCGTCTGTTACGCTTCAGAATCTCGGAGGCCATGGCGCAGCGGCCAATGGGAGCCCCGTCGACGCGCGCCAGCCAATGGAACCGAAGGCGAATCGCTCCTATTGGGATCACGGAAACCAGGAGCCGTTTTCGCGCTTCAAACTGATGACGTCAGCTCGATCCATGAGACAGTATGTTCGCATTAAAAAGGAGGAAAAAGGTAGCAACGGCGCGTTTAGCCTCCCTTCTACTGACGCGCCCTCAAGCGGACACGAGAAGAAGCAGGGAGCGAACGAGACGTTTTTTCCTTCTTCAAGCAGACGGAAGAAAGTTTCTCGTCCTTCTGACCTCATCTTCTTTCGGTTTCGTATTTCGAGCCTGTCGCGCGCATTGTTTAATGAATGTTCTTGAGTTGTTTGAGCTTCAGCGGCAGCGAAGACCGCCTGTAATTCCGCCTGCCAGTTCAAACGTGCAGAAAATTTCGGTTGCATTGACGTTTTTATTACTAACTTCAGCAAACGAAGCCGTTAGAGACAGCGAATTAAGTTCCGTAGCAGCGCCAGCAGCGCTACGTTCACTGCGCTAAGATGGCCGTCTCCGATTGCGAAATGACGTTCCGACGTTGACGACGTATGGAAACCGCGGAAACTGCGTCCAAAAGACAGGTTTGGCATCCAGGTGCCTGGGTGTTTTCTGTGCTGGAGTTCGGTTCTGCTTTCCTATGCCGAGTGCCAACCGGCAATCAAAGTGGTTCTGTATTTCTGCGTGTCACCAACATAGCTGAAACATCGCGATGGCATGTGTTGTGCGTTGTGAACTGAACAGGCATTATCGCCGATGTGACCGTGTCTTCGCGTGTCAGTGGTGTAACAAGATGAGATGACGTAAACCGTCGGGCATTGATGCCGCTGGTCGGGCCGTGATCGGAGGGGACGGGTGTCGCAGGTTGACATTCCGCTTTACATTAAAGAGTTTAAGACCGTTTGATGGATTACGGTGCAATCCATCGACGTGCGGATAGTCATGTTGGAACGCTGGTCTGAACCGTAGCTCCTATCGTACACTGGCCAATATGACTGTCGTCTGCGATGTCCTGTTGTCTCCTCCCCGAGAGCGATTGCGCTCTGGGGAAAGGACTGAACAGTATGTAAATATGACGGAAAGTACGTATAGTTACAGTTTCGAATTTTAGCATTAAGAGATGATGGCAGGTAAAATAGTAAAAAAAGAAGCTATCCATTATTTTGCTGTTCAAATATACTATGATTCCTGGAGAAACTGCCTCTCCAAGTGGCGCGCTGGGATGAGCGCTAGACGTTTTCAGAGCTCACTACGGCGTAGCTCCTACACTTAACACCTGCCGCAAGTCGCGGCTTTGACTGAATTCAAGTTGATCGGAAAGCGATTTCTTTGTCCGTAAAGCTTCGCTTCCACCTGAGTATACCTCCTCTACAAAGATTAATTCAAGACGACAATTGCAGCCGCACGCGAACAGCACAAATAGAATCAAATACTTCAATAGAAATACTGGATACGACGTGCTGTGCGGGGGGGGGGGATTAAACACGTGGCTTGGAACCGCAGTGGAGCGGCTTGATTTTATGGACTTTAAAATATTTACGGCATGAGCGTTTACTTTTTACTAAGAGGTTCATTACCTGTGCCGTTCAAAATACTTTTAGAGATAGGCGTACCAACCCGGGGGAAGGGGGGCCCTTGCCTCCTCCCCTTAGTTCCCAGAGCGGGGGAGCAAGGCATGTGTTTACCCCCCCCCCTCCCTTTCCCCCAGAAACAGCCGCCACTGGGCAGGGCAAACACTGGCCGGCGGCGCCCAAGGGATACCAATTAAGGCCACCGCCCTAGGTATCCTGTGGGTCCGGGGGGGGGGGGTGTCTGGTTTTTCCTCTTACTAATAAACAAGTTGGTACGCCACTGCTTGCAGAAGTATGAAATTACTGAAAGAAAAAAATCAACATAATACGAATAACATTTAGTTGCTTAGGTGGTCACCGAAAGCATCCTTATGTTCAAAACGACCACGTATAAAAGGCGGAAACGCAGAGTTCGGAAGTAGTGATTGGGTTAGTGTTCTGTTGTATTAATGCTTGCTGCGCCGTGTGTGTGTATCCGCTCAATGTATATGTTCAGCTGATGCTAGTGGTATCCTTAATGTATCTACATGTGTGTATAGTAAAGGTGCCCAAGGGCCCGAAGTGTAATGGTAGCGTGAGCAAATAAAATATTTTTTACAGCACATGAATTTGGTGGTACGTCGCGCCACCTAGCCTAGCTACTTACAATTACCCTGCTTGACCCTGCCATCTGGTGGCAAGCGATTTCACTTTCTTTCACGCTTCGCCATAATTTCTGGTTACCGTGCAACTAGGCTGCTTCGAATTTGCTCTTTCTGAGAGCGGCTTTTGGGTTTACAACTCTTACGTGATGTGCGGTTGACGAAAGAAATATGGTTCCAGGAATAGCAATGGTAAGACGTAAAGTGCGCGAAGTAACTGGGTACCAGTTGTCTCCGTTTAACATCGCAGTGCTGGCGATGAGAAGACTGAGTGATTGCTTTCGAAACGCAAGTTTCTTCACCTGCGGGGGCAAGCCGGCTTTGGAAATACATACAGTTCGCTGAAAGCTCGTGTTACGCTTTTATTTGCTGCTCCTCTCGTCCCGTACATGAGACGTAGCGTCCTCGTTAAGCCTTATTGAGCTCGATTTGCTCGATTCGGGTTCGCCATAATGAGATGCAGGTGACGGAGGAACTTTGCTCCTTGCTTTCAGGACGAAAGTTTCTCCTTTCTGAAGAAACAATTGTGTCAAGAGCACTCTTCGCCTTTAGGGAGGACTATAGTGACCCTTTTTTTCAAGAGTGTACCTGCGCCCGTTGTGGATGCTGCTGTCGCTATTGTGGTATTGTGTTTGTTCACGTGCAAAATTTTGCCAGAAACTAGCGCGGATCATATTTTGCTACGGCTAGGCATATTTTGCCGACGAGCAACGGATCTATAATTTGAACGTGCCAACACAAATCATATTTGCAACAGTCAGTTAGTGGATTTTAGGTAATTAATTTACAAATTTTCACTTTGCACTCTTCATCTGACGTCCGCCGCGGTCAAAACCGTCATTCTGTAGCAATCGCTTTTTTCTACAGTGTTCTTATTCAAAATTGTTTTTCTTCTTAGAAAAAAAACAACATATTTTTCAGATAAATAAATGGGCAAGTAAAGATAAATAAATAAAAATAAATAAAAAGGAGAAAGTACGGTGACGTATACTTTTCATCAATTTTATTCAAATGCTGTGTATGCGGATCTCCTGTGATGAGGAGGAGTTATAGTATACCTCCTGCATGTTCAGAGTTTGCACGCGTGCACAAAAATATTTCGCCTTCGGGTGTCGGGCATCCGGCTTCTTTTTGGGCCATAGACTTCCTTTACGTATTCGGTGACATCCTGGAGGAGAACGGGTCTCTCTTCTTCCGTGACGAGGGTCGAAAGGTGGCAGTACCCCATCTTCGTTTCTGAAACAAATCGCACGAATATATAGGAAGGGTGGTTAGAAGGCACTTACAAGAGAAGTGCTGTTTCGTATGTAATCTTTTGAAATAACTTGAGGAGAAAACGTTTCTCGAAAACAAACCGCCAAACTGGCGACACGTTGTGGCTAGATGAACGCTATCTCGAATATCCACTTTACTGACAAGCTTTCATCCTACATTTAAGAATTAATGCGCTACAATGACGTGTACATTAGGATTTAGCTCCGCCCAGGCACGTAGCCAGGATTTTGTTTCGGGGGGGGGGCGCCCATGGCAAAATGCTGTATGACGGGGAGGGGGAGAGGAGGCCCCAGCAACATGGAAGATTTCGGGAAAAACCCGGGCCCCATAACCCCCCCCCCCCTCCCCCCCCCCCCCCCCCGGCTACGTGCCTGGCTCCGCGAAATTCGTGGGACCGAGCACACATGTCGTGCTGCTGATCGCACGGTCGGGGGTCCGATTTATATTCTGCCGCCTGGTTAATAATTGTATCTGGTAATCGTTCCTAGTTATACTTACGCATGATTACGTATGACGCCCTAAGTATTATCAAAGGCAGGAGGATCGCGCTTGAGGTAGGGAAAACTGAGGGCACCTCCGTACCTTTCTCATCTTGTCAGTGACCCTATAGTGATGACGTCAGAGGAGGAGAGCCGCAAGCCTGGCGTTCTCTTTCATCTCACGAGTTGTCTTCGGTGGTAAAGGCACGAGCGAAAGCGAGTGATTTTTGACCGGACTTTCTAAGCTTCTACGCGCGAGTGCCTGTACGCAAACCAACCCCAGAGCCACGCGCTTGCGCCAGCTCAGCTGGCAGGGCTGAAGCCTCTTTGTGAGTTGGAGTACAGAATGTCCCCGAAAATAAATGGCAGTGTTTTGTTCACCGCAAAAATATACTACGCGTTGTCGAACCCTCTGTTTTCGTCCAGATGTGGTTGCTAGCGGGAAATGGGGCCGTCTTTTGTATTCCTGTCCTTCGTCGACCATATATACATTTTTTACATATACATTTTTTTTTAAATCGATTATGATTATGGAAGAAAATAACGATTCGCCCTGAAACTCCGGCATCTGGTCCTGATCTCTAGCGCTACATTTGAACGCCGACTGAGCATTCGACGATGCGTGGTTTATATTTTAAGTATATAAGAAAAAAAACACCAGAAACTTGTATAGAGTAGATTTTGAATATATGATATTGGCAAGATTTCCTTCACTGATTTGACACGTAAGTTCCAAACATTTGGTTTTGATTACCTATCATCTCGTCTAGGGTTTTGTTTTCGGACGGCCATGGCCAGACGTCGCAAACAATTGGCATAAGATTGGCGGTCCTCAGAAGGTCTTGCAAGTACGACATGAGTGCATCTTTGCCCTTCCCCACCAGGTCGACGGACAGGGGCACAGACCTCTCGCACTCCTGTGACAAAAGAGAAAAAGATAAACTTGAGGTTCACCAATTTTTCGTGTGGATTTAGCTGTTAGATTTGAGGCTCTGTAATCGGAGACGAATTTCTGAGGCAACGGAGTCCAAGCAATCTGAGCCCGTGTGCCCGCGGTTTCCGTGGTTAGCTGGCCGAGCAACGCTTGTACAAACTAAGCGTGGCACAAACTGTCTTCCTGTTATATTTTTTTATCCGTGCACTGGCTCGATTTAGTTTTTTTATTTTATCTCACGCTGCCTATGTCGTTTCTAAATACTTATTGTAGAGCGATACTTAGTAATATAGAAAAAAAGTATTAATTCATACACAGATAAACAACGAAACAAGAAACATTGAGCAAAGCGCAGCGTAGTTACGCAAACTGCGACCCACACGAATCGATCATACAATACATAACTCTGTTCAAATGCAGAACTTTAGCGCAATGTTAGAAAAAAGGGCGACAAGATGTCCTCTCCGACAAGCTGCCGGTGGACAAGTTGCCCCGTTACGAGTTGGCCTATTTGACGAGTTGGCCTTTCGACGAGTTGCCTTTGGATGAGTTGCCTTTCGACGAGCTGGCAGGCCGATGAAGCAATCGGGAAGCGAGAAGATACATAATGAGCCACGCCCTGCGTTTCTTAGACCCTCAGAGACTATACAGACAATCAAGTTACACCATCATGCACTGCTTGATAAGTGAGAAATTGTTTGCAACCCGCTCAAACGTGGCCCAATTATGAACAAACCTGATTCACTATGTAGCGTGCAGGTCACGGCACCGCGTATGCAGTGGTTAGGGCAAAAACGGTTAGGGAACCGTTTTTGCACATCCGAAACGGTACGTTGGGCCCTCCGGTACGAACTGCGCATGCGCTACCGCAGAAGAGTCGCATATGCGCAGCTCGTAGCGGATCGCCCATCGGACCGTATCGGATATGCAAAAATGGCTCCGTAAAACTTTCTTACAGGGAGTTTTAGCGAGTGGTTTCCACACAAACGGTTCGTCCTCGAACACATCGCCGACGCCACTGCACATGCGCGCGAGAGTCGCTAGGGGGCTCCGGGAGGCTCTTCTCGTTCGTTTCTCCCACTCCGGCCACTGGAGTCGTCACCGCAACGCAGCCAGCACCGTTCACGACTCGGGTAAAAAAAAAAAAATGGCGGTCGGTTTCGGTGATTGACTTTACCGGGCCAGCCGAGCGTTATGCTCAGTGACGCGGGACGCGATTTGCCATCCTAGTTGAGAGGTTGAACCAAATCATTTCGAGGACTGCTCACAATGATAAGCGATCGTGAATGCTGTAAACCACAGACGCTAGTAAATTGTTTTTTGCGATCTGCGGGCTGACTAGCTATACATAGCTTGCACCGACGTCACCCAGCACCCAGTAATGGCGTCCTTTGCACGTGCGGCCAGTCTTCTACAGAATAAAGAGCACGATGCGAGACGCTCGAGGAGGCGCGTGCAAACCTACCTTCCACTGCATTAATGCGAAGCTTAGTACCTGGGAATGGCGACTAGAATAACGTCACGTGAGAACTATGTATACCGTGGCGATCGCGAGTCGTACGCCGGCAGCACGAGCCACGGATTTGCAAGCTGCAGAATGTTTCACGTGTTTACAAAAAGATGGCGCTGCCGGTCAAACACAACCATCATCATCATCGTTTAGACGGTTTTACGATTCGCTAAATCCGTTAAATTTCACGTACGGTTTCACGGAACCGACCAGCTGCACCGTTCATGATTTCGGAACCATGTGCTCTAAGAACGACTTGCTAAAACTCCCTAAAAACCATCTCACCTTCGCGTATTTCTTCCAACGATCCATCCTCGCCAGCTTTCTGCGTAGTAGCGTCACGCGGGTGTAAGCGTTGAAGAGAAGCAAACAGTCTCCGCCGGGTTTCATCAACGCGGCGACGTTCTTCAGGGCCGTTTTCTGGTTCTTCATCCAGTGCAAGCAGAAGAAAGAAAACACGCGGTCGAACTGGCCATGTTTCAGAACGAAGTCGGTCACTTCACTCGCCGAAATGTCCAGCAGGTCGTAGCAGATCTTGGGGTGGGGAAAATGCTTCCGCGCGAACTCTATCATCTCCAACGAGACGTCCGCGGCGACTATCCGTCTGCATGGACTGCAGCGGGGAAGAAGATGGTCACGCGTAAAGTCTCCGGTTCCGCAGCCCAAGTCCAGGAACTGTGGCTCCTGGTGCGCTTCGCCTGGACATGATGACCCTTGCAGAAGCTCTAAGGCGCGGATGTTTTGCGCTAGCTGTATGCCGTGAGCGGAGACGTAAAATTCCGGCTGGAGCTTAGCGGCGGTGGGCTCGGGGCTTAAAGCCATGATTCGGAATGAAGAAACAACTGTTGGTTCTCTGCCCCAGACATCAAGGAGGGAACTGATTCGAAGATCGCGGGAGCAGCTGTTTGACATCCGACTGCTGTTTGCGTTTTCTTTTGGTCATTGACTAATGCGTCACGGTACTTCACCAGAACCTGTAGTTGTACCATGCCCGAAATTTGAGAACAAGGCTGAGTTTAACAACTGCAAATTGCGGGTCGTTTTAAAACCCGAACTGTTTCCCATGGAAAATAGCGCATATGTGGTCGGTGCACGCAGCCGTTCACAAATAAGACTGGAAAGTAGACAGGTAAGAACAGCTGGGCGGTTTTATTTGAAACCAAACACACGTGTCGGGATGGTTTCTTTTTTTGCCATATATATATATATATATATATATATATATATATATATATCATCCACCTTTCCGCAATAAAAAAACTCTTTTCAAATTAAAATGCACTTTTTCAATAAACAAAAATTTGAAGTGGAGCAAATGCTCTGCTTAGGCTGCTTTATGTTTGTACCCAGTCCTGTCCAAATTTATAAATAGGTAAAAATGAAAATGCCGACCGTAATTTTTCATGTAAATGCATGACGCATGGCCTATTATTTTCTTTAAACTAAACCGTATTGGCATATTAAATGCTAGAATTAAAAACGCCAAACATCCAATAATCGCATATTTGACGTTTTGATGAGATTATTGGAGCCTTAAGATTCAATATTTTGCTTATTACATTCTATATTCCTGTAGGACTTGTAAGCGAGCGCCATTCTGTTTTGGCCCTTTTATTTTATTTCACCGAGCGCATTCCAAGCGAGCGCCATTGTGTTTTGCCTTTTCTCTTTTATTTCCCTGGGCGCAAAGTTGTGTTCTCGGAAGATTGTGATTTATCCGAACTCCTCGGCGCCAGGGGTCTCGCACGTGGATGCCCGTGCCATGAAGGCGCGACTGGCTGGCGTCGGGAAGGATGCGGATCGGGTTACAGCCTTAGGCGAGACCAAGCTGCTCAAGAAAACTATGCGGCAGTCTAACAGCGGGACTCAGAGCGAGAGTGTGTGTGCGATGGTGGTACGCGACCACCAATAGTGTCTGTCTTGTAAACTAAAATTGTACCGAGAATGTTACATCCAGTGTTTCTTTAATTCCAAAAATCCATTTGTCAAGACCTCGATTATTTTCAAGAAGTTATTTTATTTGAAACAAGCAATGAAACAAACAAGCAATGAAAAACAAGCAGTGAAACAAATAAGGTCCGTCGGTGACCGACGGGCAAAAGAATGAGCTCCTTGACCTCCTGAACGAGTATCGGGAGTGCTTCGCTACAAACTTGAGAGAGCTTGGGTACACAAATGTCCTTGAAATGGGCATCCCAGGAGTGACGGGAAGCTCACCAGTTGCGGTTCGGCCTTACCGAACAAACGTGGCAGAAAGAGAAACGACTCGCGAGATCATCATCGAATGGAAACGAGAGGGGATTGTGTGCGAGACGCATTCCGGTTACGAAAGTCCCGTGATTCTTGTTCAAAAGAAGAACGGAGAGAAGCGTCTAGTGGTGGACTATCGACGATTGAACGCCCAGACCGTAAAAGAAAATACCCCCTACCAAGCATTGATGATCAACTAGAAGGGCTATCTGGAGCTGTGATGTACACAGTTCTAGACCTCGCTCAAGGCTACCTTCAGGTTCCTTGAGTGACGATGCGAAGAAGACAGCTTTCATCACTCCGGACGAGACAGGTCAATTTGAGAGGGTGATGTTTGGACTCACGAGTGCTCCGTCCGTGTTCCAGCGTCTTATGAATCACGTTTTGGGGCCGCTGAGGGGAACTATCGCTATGTGCTATCTGGATGAAGTGCTGATTCCAGCGAAAAATGGGATGATACCATCACGCGGCCGCCAAATCCTCGAAGCCTTCAGAAAGGCGAATTTAACCCTTCGCTTGAGCAAATAGCGCTTTCGGAAGAGACAGTGTGGATTTTCTGGATTTTCGACTGAAGAACGGAGTGGTGTAACCCGGCGCAGTCAAGGTACGGGCAATCAAGGAATTCCTGGTCCCAGATAACCATCATGATGTCAGACGACTTTTCGGGCGGACGAGTTTTTTTACGACGCTTCGTCCTGAAGTATGCGTTAATCGCTGAACCCCTTACAAGGCTCACCAAGAAGAATGCAAAGTTTGAGTGGAACCCTGAGCAAGAGGAAAGTTTCCAAGTTTTGAAGTAAGGCGACGCCTCATCGTTAGAAGAAGCAGAATCCGCTAGGGAGAAAGTCACCGTTCAGCTCCCGAGGCGCTCTGCACGCAAGCGTGCAATTCCGAAGTAAGCACATTTGCAACACATATTACTTTTCGCTTGTATCGATTTTGTTGTTGTTGTTTTTGTTTTGTTGCATAACGTGCATTGAAGCATTTATGCGTTCATTGTGCTGTTCACGTGTATGTGGTGTCAATTCCTGTGTATTCATATTTTGTGATTATTAAGAAACATTAAAGATTATTATTTACTAATTTGCATAAGCATTGCTTTTTGTTGTCATTAACGAGGACGTTAACAATGCCCGAATGTAAGCGAGCGCCATTCTGTTTTGGCCCTTTTATTTTTTTTTCGCCGAGCGCATACCAAGCGAGCGCCATTGTGTTTTGCCTTTTTCTTTCATTTCGCTGGGCGCAAGGTTGTGTTCTCGGAAGATTGTGATTTTTCCGAACTCCTCGGCGCCAGGGGTCTCGCACGTGGATGCCCGTGCCATGAAGGCGCGACTGGCTGGCGTCGGGAAGAATGCGGATCGGGTTACAGCCTTGGGCGAGACCAAGCTGCTCAAGAAATCTATGCGGCAGTCTAACAGCGGGACTCAGAGCGAGAGTGTGTGTGCAATGGTGGTACGCGACCACCACTAGTGTCTGCCTTGTAAACTAAAATTGTACCGAGAGTATTAAATCCAGTGTTTCTTTAATTCCAAAAATCCATTTGTGAAGACCTCGTTTACTTTCAAGAAGTTATTTTATTTGAAACAAGCAATCGATAACAGACTGTACATGTGTTATCGACTGGTGCCACTTTAGATCGATTTATTTTCACGAAATAATTGATATATTGTATCAAAAGGTATATTTAGGCATAATTTTCACCCGCATTATAACAAAGAGACTATATATTTATATATATATATATTATTTTTTAATACATTTACCTATGATGTTAGCTTTCTTTGCTTATAATCAGAGTTCCTACTTTTTTGCTGTATTTTTGTAGAAATATACTTGAACACATACATGCACCCGAATCGGCAGACGTGTAGTTTTGCAAGTTGGCTGTACTGCAATTATTTTTAGCCTTAAAATGCGGAGGGCAGATTGGGGGGGGGGGGGTTGGTTGTGTTTGGGAGATGAAGGGGCAATGGAGTCCCGTATAGGAATCATATCTGGGGCATATCTGACCATATCAAACATTATATGATTATATACAGCCTTGTCTGGCGTATATACAGCCTTGTCTGGCGTATATACAGCCTTATATGGCGTATATAAGGCTTATCTGGCGAATATAAAGCCTTATCTGGAATATATACAACCTTATCTGAGTTATATACTTCGATATCTGGCGTATATACAGCCTTATATGGCGGCCGATTATGAATACATATAAAAGTTAAAAAACTAAGTTATAAAAGGTTTGCAAACTGTAAACGACAGATTGTTCGCGAGCTGAATATTAGGAAAAATTATCCCAAACTGCAGCTTTGGCAAACTTTAGTTTGGGAATATTTTACTTTTCACGAGGATTTCGTTGTAGCTTAATTATTTTGAAGTGTTAATATTATAACCTTTGCTAAATCCCCCAAGAGCCCCGGCCCGTGTTCGAGAAATCATGGGAACTGTCATATCACTTGGATGAGCTGCAGACATCTCATACATTATTATTATTCTTGTACAGCGTCAAAGACGCTGATATAGTTAGAAACGCTAAAAATGCTAGAAACATCCCCGCTAACTCCGAGCTAAATCCTCGATTTGGTTGCTGTGATTTCTCGGCTTTTTCAGCAATTTCTGCAAAAAACAAGAATCACGACAATGATCATAATATAAGAGATCTCTGCGGCTCCGGCAGGTTGAAAGGTGGATCGCATGCATAGTATCATAAACGCTGGCATTGACGAGAAGTATTAAAAGTGATATGACAGGTCCTTGGGCCCTATAGGACGCTTGTTCAAAGTGACTCCGAATTATGCTCAAATCTGTGTAACCATGGAATCGGTCGAAATTGCGGATCACTAGGGAGCTGAAGGAACACCGTTACATGATTCCTTGAGTGCGGGCCGGGGCACTTGGGAGATTTAGCAAATGGTCTATTGTAGACAATAAAAAATAGGAAGTGCTGATTTCAGGCTTGTGTTGCCATCTGGAATTTACATACTTACCCAGATTTGGGATTTCCATACCTGTCCAGAAATATCAGACAATATCTGGGAGATATAGCATATCAGGTTATATGTGGCCAATTTTTGACATGTGCCATATCTGAAATCTTCAGATCTGGCCAGATATAATATTTTGTAAGGGGTGAGTGAGCTAAAGTATGCATTAATTTTTATCCAAGAATCCCCTGCCTTGGGGTTGGGGTAGCTGATATACCACGAGACTAGATGAGGTGATAGGTATGAGATGTACTTATGTAATCCTCCAGTAAATCGAGGATGGATTTCGTGTGCTCTGATGAGCCATCTGGTCGGGCGCACTCGTCTAGCGTCCTGGGTCTGTCATCTTTATAGAAATGGTAGTGGAGGGGGTCGACGTGCCCCCATTAGTAAAAAATGTCTGCCCCTATTCCTCCACTGTTCTTGCGTTACTGGCAAAGCATGCTTTTTACTTTTAGAGTGCAGCTCTTAGACGCCTGTCTCCGGCTCGAGCGGCGTCGGCGTCACCGCGCGTTGCATTGTGGGACGTTTCCCCGCTAAAGGCAGTGGGAAATTTTTGCGCTAAATTTAGCGGGGAAGCTAAATGGGAGAGGAGCAGGAGAGGAGGAGGGAGGTTACAGAGGGGGAGGAGGGGCATACCCTCCCCTCCGTACCCTCCCTCCTCTCTTTCAAGAGCTGCGCTCTAATTCGGCATTAAAGAATAGCCCTTAAACGCTCCGCTGTAAAAAGAGAAAGTGTGGTGACATATACTTTTCATCAATTTTATTAAAATGCTGTATATGCGGATCTGCTGTGATGAGGAGGAGCTATAGCATACCTCCTGCATCTTCAGAGTTTGCACGCGTGCACAAAAAATATTTCGTCTTCGGGTGTCGGGCATCCCGCTTCTTTTTGGGCCATAGCTTCCTTTACGTATTCGGTGACATCCTGGAGGAGAACGGGTCTCTCTTCTTCCGTGACAAGGGTCGAAAGGTGGCAGTAGCCCATCGTCGTTTCTAAAACAAAACGCACGAATAAATAGGGAGGGTGGTTAGAAGACACTCGCTTTCGATGCATTACAAGAGAAGTGCTGTTTATTATGTAATGCTTTCAATTAACTTGAGAAACATGTTTTTCGAAAACAACCCGCCAAAGTGGCGACATGTTGTGGCTAGATGAACGTTATCTCGAAGATCCCCTTTACTGACAAACTTTAATTATAAAACTAAGAATCAATGCGCTACAGTGACGTGTATATTAGCATTTAGCTCCGCCAAATTGGTGGCACCGAGCACACGTGTCGTGCTGCTGATTGCACTGTCGGGGGTCCGATTCATATTGTGCCGCCTGGTTAATAATTGTTACTGGTAATCGTTCCCAGTTATAATCACGCATGATTAAGAATGACGGCTCAAGTATTATCAAAGGCTGGAGGTGGGGAAAACTGAGGCACCTCCATGGGGTTCTCATTTTGTCAGTGACCCTATAGTGATGACGTCAGAGGAGGAGAGGCGCAGGCCTGGCGTTCTGCTTCATTTCACGAACTGTCTTCGGTGTCAAGCCTGGCAGATCGCCACGAGACTCGGCAGCCGAAAGTGAAAAGGTAGAGCGGCAGACAACGCATGGGGGGGGGGGGGGGAGGAGGAGAGTCATGTAACGGGCTTCCCGCTGCGGCGAGACGCCGAAACACACTTCTTCCGAGCGATGGAATGTCCACTCGTGCTCCTCGCGTTCCTAACTGCTACCGCTACTTTTCTCGTCGGGTTTTAAAACCATGTTTCGGGTCCTCGCCGCTGCAAAAGCTGTTCGCTGAATAATGCTCTCTGTAACCAGATCCTCGCGCTCCAAATCTGCGACCGGGCACTCCATGGTTCCGTCGTCGAACTGCCAGGTTTTGTGAGTATAAAGGAGGCTATGCTTCGACGCGCGAGTGCATGTACGGAAACCAACCACAGAGCCACGCGCTCGCGCCAGCGCAGCTGGCAGGCCTGAATCCTCCTTGGCAGTTGGAGTTGAGAATGTCCCCGAAAACAAATGACGCTGTTTTGTTCGCCGCAAAAATATACCACGCCTTGTCGAATTCTCCGTTTTCGTCCAAATGTAGTGCTAGCGGGAAATGGGGCCCGTCTTTGTATTCCTGTCCTTCGTCAACCACCATTTCTACATTTCAACTTTTTTTTCCTCGCTTATAAGTATTGAACAAGATAACGATTGTTTCTGAAACTCCGGCATCTGGTCCTGATTATTATCGCTACATTTGGACGCAGACTGAGCGTTCGGCGACGCCTAGTTTATTTTCAAGTATATAAAAAAATCGTTTGTATCGTGTAGACATTGAGTATATGGTATTGGGCAGATATCCTTCATTGATCTGACAAGGGAGTTCTAAACATTTGCTTTTGATTACCTATCATCTTGTCTAGGGTGTTGTCTTCGGACGGCCATGGCCAGACGTCGCAAATGATTGGCGTAAGATCGGCGGTCCTCAGGAGGTCTTGCAAGTACGACATGAGAGCATCTTTGCCCTTCCCCACCAGGTCGACGGACGGGGGCACAGACCTCTCGCACTCCTGTGACAAAAGAAAAAAAGATAAACTTTAGGTTCACAATTTTTCGGGTGGATTTAGCTGTTAGATTTGAGGCTCTGTAATCGGAGACGAATTTCTGAGGCAACGGAGTCCAAGCAATCTGCGCCCGTGTGCCTGGTCTCCGTGGTCAGCTGGCCGAGCCACGCCTGTTACAAACTAAGCGTGTGCAAATAATGATGGAAAACTAATGGGCCATTTGTCTGGGTCACTCACGCTGCACCCGCTGTCTTCCTGATGATTTTTTTTTATCCGTGCACCGGCTCGATTTAGTTTTTTTTATCCCACGGTACCTACGTCACTCCTAAATACTTATTGTACACTCATCCTTTTAAAAAAAAAAGGGTGTACTATTACACCCTTTGTCCCATATAATACACCCCAAAACTTCAGTTCGACGTACAGCGCACGGACGTCGACCTGACGGTACTAACTTTCATGAGAGTCTTGATAGCCGTGTGGTACAGCTTATTAAAATAGCTAATGTACGTGTTACGAACCACAAAAAAAAAAAAAATCGGGGTTTTCTTGGTCTCAATGCAAAACCTCAGTGTTTGCTTTCTGTGGTTTTGGATGCGTACTTTAGCTGTTTAATAAGTTAGTATCACACGGCTATCAAGCCACTCGTAAACTTTGGGGCCGTCTTTTCGACTATAGTGCGCTGTACGTCGAACTGAAGTTTTGGGGAGTATTATATGGGGCAAAAGGGTGTGAGATGACACCCCCTTTTGTTTTTGAGAGTGTAGAGCAATACTTAGTAATACAGAAAAAAACTATTAATTCATTCACAGGTAAACAATGAAACAAGAAACATTGAGCAAAGCTCAGCGTAGTTATGCAAACTGCGGCCCACACGAATCGGTCATACTATATATAACTCTGTTAAAATGCAGAACTTTAGCGCAATGTTAAAAAAAGGGTCGGCAAGATGTCCTCTTCGACAAGCTGCCCGTGGACCAGTTGCCCCGTTACGAGTTGGCCTATTTGACGAGTTGGCCTTTTGACGAGTTGCCTTTCGACGAGTTGCCTTTCGACGAGCTGGCAGGCCGATGAAGCAATCGGAATCAAGAAGATACACGATGAGCCCCACCCTGCGTTTCTTAGACCCTCGGAGACTATACAGACAATCAAGTTACACCATCATGCACTGCTTGATAAGTGAGAAATTCAATGTAGCCCACTCAAACTTGGCACAATCATGAACAAACCGGATTCACTGTGTAGCGTGTAGGTCACGGCACCGCGTATGAGGTGGTTAGGGCAAAAACGGTTAGGGAAGCGTTTTTGCACATCCGAAACGGTACGATGGGGCCTCCGGTACGAACTGCGAATGTGTTACCGCAGAAGAGTCGCATATGCGCAGTTTGTAGAGGAACGCCCATCGTACCGTATCGGATATGCAAAAACGGTTCCCTAAAAACTTTCTATTAAGGAGTTTTAGCGAGTCGTTTCCACACGAACAGTTCGTCCTCGGACGCATCGCCGACGCCACTGCGCATGCGCGCGCGAGTCGTTCGGGGCGTCGGGAAGCTCTGTCTCGTTCGTTTCTCGCACTCCGGCCACTGGAGTCGTCACCGCAACGCAGCCAGCACCGTTCACGACTCAGGTAAAAAAAAAAAAAAAGAGACAGAAGAATCAGCGATTGCGGTCGGTTCGGCGACATGACTTCGCTGACCGGGCCAGCCGAGTGTTATGCTCAGTGCAGCGGGACGTGATTTGCTATTCTGTTACTCTGCTTCATTTGAGAGGTTGAACCAAATCATTTCGAGGACTTCTCACAATGATAAGCGATCGTGAATGCTGTAAACCACAGATGCTAGTAAATTGTTTTTTTTTTTTTTTTGCGATCTGCGGGCTGACTAGCTGCCGTGACGACCGCGAGCAGACGAAATGCTTCCGTACGAAGATACACAACGTAAACGATCGTTCAAGTTCAACATGAAGGAGACACATAACCTACCTTTGCGGCCGTTCAGACACTTTTGTAGCGTGAGCTCAACACTGGCCAAGGTTGAACAGTTTTCGCGTGGCTCTCATAATGAGCCGTGTCTCCGTGCTCCGCAAGCGCGAGGAGCAGTGACGTCACACGGCGCACAGCTGGCGGGGCGGAGCCGCCGTCGCCGCGGGCTCCGCCACCACCGCGCGCGCCTCGCCGGTCTGCGCAAGCGCGAGGAGCAGTGACGTCACAAGGCGCACAGCTGGCGTGCCGGAGCCGCCACAACCGCGGGTTCCGCGCCACCGCGCGCGCCTTGCCGGTCTTCGCATTCGAGACGCCATAGCCGCGGCAGACGCACTGGCGCCGCCGCGTGCCCAGCTGTCCGCCTCCGTTGCGGAGTAGCCAAGTCAGACGCTGCACCGGAGCCGCTTGATAGCGCCTCTCATTTTGTGCGCATAAGCTCACGCTACGTATATCCTGGCATAGCCGAGCTAAGCCACCGCAATTTTTTTACTCTATCTAGCTTCGCAGGTCTTAAAACTCCGACCAGTAAATGTGAAGTCAGCCGTCTTGTTTACATCAGTCGTACGCCGGAAGCACGATCCACGAATTTGCACGCTGCAGAATTTTTCACATTTACAAAAAGATGGCGCTGCCGGTCAAACACAATCATCATCATCGTTTAGACGGTTGTGCCACTTTTACGAATTCGCTAAAATACGTTAAATTTCACGTACGGTTTCACGGAACGGACCAGCTGCACCATTCATGATTTCGGAACCATGTGGTCCAAAAACGACTCGCTAAAACTCCCTAGTAACCATCTCACCTTCGCGTATTTCTTCCAACGATCCATCCTCGCCAGCTTTTTCGTAGTCGCATGGTTTGGGTGTAAGCGTTGAAGAGAAGCAAACAGTCTCCGCCGGGTTTCGTCAACGCGGCGACGTTCTTCAGGGCCGTTTTCTGGTCCGTCATCCAGTGCAAGCAGAAGAAAGAGAACACGCGGTCGAACTTGACCATGTTTCAGAACGAAGTCGGTCACTTCACCCGCCGAAATGTCCAGCAGGTCGTAGCAGATCTTAGGGTGGGGAAAATGCTTCCGCGCGAACTCTATCATCTCCAACGAGACGTCCGCGGCGACTATCCGTCTACATGGACTGCAGCGGGGAAGAAGATGGTCTCGCGTAAAGTCTCCGGTTCCGCAGCCCAAGTCCAGGAACTGTGGCTCCTGGTGCGCTTCGCCTGGACATGATGACCCTTGCAGCAGCTCTAAGGCGCGGATGTTTAGCCCTTGCTGTGCGCCGTGAGCGGAGACGTAAAATTCCGGCTGGAGCTTAATGGCCGTGGGCTCGGGACTTAAAGCCATGATTCGGGATGAAGAAACAACTATTGGTTCTCTGCCCAAGACATCAAGGAGGGAACTGATTCGTAGATCGCGGGAGCAGCTGTTTGGCATCCGACTGCTGTTTGCGTTTTCTTTTGTTCATTGACTAATGCGTCACGGTACTTCACCAGAGCCAGTAGATGTACCATGCCAAAAATTTGAGAACAAGGCTGAGTTTAACAACGGCTAATTGCGGGTCGTTTTAAAACTCGAACTGTTTCCCATGGAAAATAGCGCATATGTGCTCGGTGCACGCAGGCGTTGACAAAATAAGACTGGAAATTAGACAGGTAAGAACAGCTGGGTGGTTTTATTTGAAACCAAACACACGTGTCGGGATGGTTTTTTTGCCAATATATATATATATATATATATATATATATATATATATATATATATATATATATATATATATATATATATATATATATATATATATATATATATATATATATTTATATATATATATATGTCGTATTTTCCGGACTATAGTCCGCACCCGGTGTATAGTCCGCAGAGGCAAATATGGGGTCAAAAATAAAAGTTTTTTCTTAGATAGCCCGCACCCGGTGCATAGTCCGCACCCAGTGCATAGTCCGCACCTGGGGCTTAGTCGACCCGAAAATCCTCTAATACGCGGCACACCTTGACATATGTCTGCTTTCTTAGCTCACAAACAAGCCGATAATATACATAAATCATCATTAGCATACTCTTTTACTCACAAAATCCGTCGCGTCTCGTCATAATCAACGATATTGAAAAACAAAATTACTGTGTAGTCCGCACGCGTAGATAGTCCGCGCAGCCTGAAATTTCAACTTTAAACATGTACAGTCCGCGGACTATAGTCCGGAAAATACGGTATATATATATGTCATCCCCCTTTCCCAATAAAAAAAAACAACTCGTTTTATATTAAAAAAGGCTTTTCTAAAAACAAAAAAGAATTGAAGAGGAGCAAATGCTGCGTTAAGGCTGCTTTATTTTTGTACCCAGCTCTGTCGATTTTTATAAATATGTAAAAATGAAAACGCCGACCGAAAGTTTTCATGTAGATGTATGACGCATAGCCTTTTTTTTTCTTTAAATTAAACCGTATTGGCATAGTAAAGGCTAGAATTAAAAATGCTAAACATCCAATAATCGCATATTTGACGTCTTGATGAAATTATTGGAGCATTAAGATTGAATGTTTTGCTTATTACATTCTATATTCCTATAGGCGTATACATGTGTTATCGACTAATGCCACTTTAGTTCGATTTATTTTCACGAAATAATTTATATATTTTATCAAAATGTATATTTAGGCATAATTTTTGCCCGCATTACCAAAATGAGGGTATTTTTATTATATATATTATATAGTATATATTTTTTAAATATATTTTTGTATGATGTTAGCTTTCTGTGCTTATAATCAAAGTTCCTCCTTTTTTTGCTGTATTTTCTGTAGAAGTACCTCAACACACATAGATACACCCGAGTCGGCAAATGTGTAGTGTCGCAACTAGGCTGCACTGCAATTATTTTAAGACTTAAAATGCTGAGGGCAGGGGAGTGGTCGGACGTGTTTTGGAGGTGAAGGGGCAACGTAGTGAGTGAGCTAAAGCATGCGTTTATTTTTATCCAAGAATCGCCCGCCTTGGGGTTGGGGTAGCTGGTATGGCACAAGACTAGATGAGGTGATGGGTATCAGATGTACTTATGTAATCGTCCAGTAAATCGAGGATGGATTTCATGTGCTCTGATGAGCCCTCTGGTCGGGCGTACTCGTCTAGAGTCCAGGGTCTGTCATCTTTATGAAATGGTAGTGGAGGGGAGTGACGTGCCCCCATCAGGAAAAAATGTCTGCCCCTACCCCTGCACTGTTCTTGCGTTACTGGCAAAGCATGCTTTTTACTTCTAGAGCGCAGCTCTTAGGCGCTCGCTTCCGGCTTCAGCGGCGTCGGCGTCGGCGTCGGCGTAACCGCGCGTTGCATAATGGGACGTTTTTCCGCTAAAGGTAGCGGGAAATTTGCCCGCTAAATTTAGTGGGGAAATATTCCCGCTATATTTAGCGATAGAGTTTTCTCGCTAAATCTAGCGGGGAACCTAAATGGGGAGGGGGAGCAGGATAGGAGGCGGGAGGGTGCGGAGGGGAGGAGGGGGATACCCTCCCTTCCTCTTGCTCAAGAGCTGCGCTCTAATTCGGCATTAAAGAGAATTCTAAACGTCATTAAATTTTTGTATATTATTAGGGAGTTTTCGTAGACCGCGTTTCCCCCTCCGCTAAGCCCTTCGCAAAGAAGAAACCGCTATTGCGCATGCGCGCCGATGGCCTTGATTGTGGAGTTCCGAGTATCGTAGCGGGTTGTGGAGAGCGTTGCGGGTCGGCAAAAACGATCTACGAAACTACCTATTATTTTTATTATTATGATTATTAAATATTATTAGAGTTTTCTTCAACAAAAACGCTTAAAGGGGTACTCCGCCGATTTCTTCATGGTCCCCGATTTGCTTGAAATTTTGCTAAACTCGCCAAACAACATCGCCAAAATAGTATCCCAAATATTAGGTCAAAATAATTTTTTTTCACGAAGTTATTGAATTTACAATTTTGGTCCTCACCGTGTTTTTCAAACTGAAAGTCTCTACTGGCAACAACGAAAAAGTGACGTCAGTGGAAGTGCAGGGGATCACTCTTTGGACTGTAGAATTTGTTCCCAACTGATTCGAAGCAGTTTCATGGTGTCAAATGAATGCTTTGGAAGCTCGCTCCAGTCCCCGCGCTCCAGCACGGAACAAATGATTGGCATATTCTATTTTTGAGACTGCTCGCTCGACTGGCAAGCCTGCCCTTCCACTGACGTCACGGCACTGAAAAGTGCGGGTATATTTGAATGTTGGTTTTTGCATCATTTTCATTTGCCGATTTCGCAGTAACTATTATGAATTTCGCGATACTAAATAGCATACCGGAAAGGGTAAAGGCCGGGGAGTCAGAAAATATAGTTAGCTGAGGTAGCTCAAAAATCGGCGGAGTACCCCTTTAAAGGGATACTCCGGCGATTTTTTCATGGTCGTTGATTTGCTTCAAAATTGGCTCAACACACCGATAGACATGGCTCTACAAGTTCCCCAAGTATTGTGTGAAAAGAAAAAAAATTCGCGAAGTTATTGAATTTTCGAATTTCGTTTTCATCGTGTTTCTCAAACTGGGAGCCCCTACTGGCAACATTGAAGTGTGACGACAGAAATGGTACAAAGGGGGCAGTAAGCCATGTTCCCAACTGATTACAAGACGTTTGATGGTGGGAAAAGAATGTTTGGTAACTGATTCACTGAGAAGCACGCAAAAAACACTTGACATACTCTGTTTAAGACTACATGCACGACCTGAAAGTCTGTACCATGTGTGACGTCACACCACTGAAGAGCGCGCGAAAATTTGAATGCTGGTTTCGGCATCAACTTCATTTACGGTTTTCTCAATTGCTATTTTGAATTTGGAGAAAATAAATAGCATACCGTGACGACTGAAGCCCGGGTAGTCAGAAAATGCAATTTGTTTAGGTAGCTCAAAAAACGGCCGGAGCACCCCTTTAACTTCGTCTTCTCACATTCACTGACGATGGTTTGCTGACTTTCATTAATTCTTTCTTAGATTTTTTTTGGAATTCCTTGAGAGCTTCGCGTGTCTGTGTGTGTGTTTTTTTTAAGGACTACTGTCCTCTCGTGTTTTTGTGTTTTTAATTTTTTTATGTTCACTTGGAATGATACTGATTGGTCTGTCTTTTGAATGTGTGACTTTAAAATGATAGTCACTCAGAGTTAGTGGTACATGCAACCTTAATTTGTTTGTGTGCCTTTTTGATTTTTTTTTAGTCTTGGAGATTACAGATGACTTTCACATGATCTCGATTTTTTTTCTTTTGGTATTTCGTGCTCTAAATGAGCACTTCTGTGAGCCCCACACGTTAGCACGAACTGCTGCATGGCTCTATGAACACAAGTCCTTTTTCCCCATGAGTGCTTATGGTTTTCTGTTTGGATTGTTTCCCTACCCACCTTGGACATCTCAACTTCATCCACTTTTGAGAGCGTTAGGCTCCAATTTGAGCCACGCCCAAGACTTCGTCAACAGTGTACTACTTACTCGACGATTTTGTTTTTCTGCTACGCGTCGCGGAATTTCACTGGCCGAGTTATGTGTCGTGTCTGTGTTTTTTCTTAATAAAAAATTTTGTTTATTTTTGTTCTTTTCATTATCAGTTCATCGCTTGTACTGGAACAACCCTAAAAACCTTATCTACTCAACTTTTATGACACCTCACTTTTTTTTATATAGTTACCTACTGCTATTGATCCACTGCGACTTTGGTTTAGTCATACCAGCCCTCTGCTGGCTTTGATGTACCTGTGTTGTGCGTTAGAAATGCCCATCCGTCATCAATAAGTTATTATTAATTATTAATATTATTATTAAACTTACGTCCCTTCAACTGGGTGCATATTGTTGCTTATCCCAGTTTAGTATATATAATATTTTTTATCCCTCATCTTGTTTGTGTTCTTCGGTCTGGCATGTTAGTTTCCTCCACAAGAGTGCACCGACTGAATCCTAATGGTTGTTAAAACCAGATCATAACTACAAACGGTAGACCTGGTGGTGTCGCTTGCATTCCAGTCCACCAGCGTTTTCCGCTTTTTATACTCGAGCTTACTTGTGTCAAGTTATAACAATGCATAACCTTAACGGATTTAGTCGAGTCTCCATACGATGGCCGATATAGAAAGAAGATATATCAGAATGAACGTTTTCCCATGATAAAACACCTTAACATGAATCTGCTGAGGTCAGCTTTGTAAAAGGCTCATGGAGATCAGTTTTTGCTTTGTAAATTCAACTTTGAGCTAGTACAAAAACAAAAACAGAAATTGGTACAGAACATTACGCACATACCATTTGCTCTTCATAATTGTTGTTTATCTTCATTTACTTTAGACGGAGGGATTAAAATGTTGTAATGATCTGGTTTGGCTTTCAGGAGCATCAGCTAGGTCTCCCAAATAGACCTTATCATGCATATTCTGATTATAACTTTTTTCTTGCGATTCCCACTTACTTTCAAGGCACGTTTAATGTTTGGAAGTTGAATAAAACAAAGACAGTCGTTCAATACTTCGGCGCTAACCTTCCTGTATGGTAGAAATTGTAAATTTTTACAGCACCAAAGTAGGTCTGCAGCTTTGTCATATTTCACACAAGGTATTTTGATGCTTGGGGAATTAATCGGGAATCACCGCATCGTTGATAGAAGTGACTACCTGAAGCTGGCATTCCTCCCGACTGAGCATAGACTTGCCAAAATCTTGACGCACATTCAGTCACAACTCACCACACGCGAAGCAGGAGCAGTAAGCTGGGAAGTCTGAGCTGTTTGGTTTCGTCAAATAGGCAGTATATAATTCCATAAAAAAACATTTCCACTGAATGCAATTTCTGGTTTATCTTGCTTTTTTTTTCCCTCAACTCTGACTGTTGGAGTTTTTCTTCTACGCCGACAGGAATCTACGTGGAGTCGTGTTTATTCCGCCACGAGGAATACCTTCTTTAAAGGGATGCTGAACCGAAAATCGAATTTCAGAAAACAACGCAGAATCGATAGGCGGGACGCTACAAATCCCAAAACGTCACTCATAAAGCGGTATCTCCAACGGATCGTCGTATTTTTGTAAAAGAAGAGCGCGCTCGCACAAGGCCGAAAAGACGCGTGACCTCGCGATTCTCATTTCCTCCTCTTTTCGCTTTGACTCCGCGAGGGCGCGGAGAGGAAAGGGAGCGAGGCCATTTCTCCTCCTTCTCAACTCTTCTGCGATAAGATGACGTCAACATTCTCCCTCATTCGCTCCTTTATTTTCCAGAAATACGGCCATCCGCTCGAGATATGGCTATATGAGTGATGTTTCGTGGTTTATGGCGCCCTGTTGAACACTTCTGCAAGCTTATCTTGTGAAATCTGAATTTCGTTTCAGCATCCCTTAAACGTCCCTGAGCACATCGAGGCTTGGAAATTACACTTAGGCACAAAATTGAGCTCAACTCACTGGCACAGCACGCAGAGCTTTTCAGTCAGGCGTGGCGAAGCAATTGTGCCCAACGCAATTAGTATATATTAATGCAGCAGCGCTGTGGGGGGCAAAGTTGACCTCAGTAGATCTCCCTGGCCAGGTTTACGCTGGGGCTTATCCTTCGGGCTAGGCCCCAAATAGTCGGCTTTTGTGGTGATAACTGTGTCGAGTTCTATCGTGGGGCTCTTGAAGGAGCCAGGGGTTTTGAATTAGCACGATCCCTTGACGTCATGGGCCACGTGATTTAGCCGAAGTGTGTGTCAATATTTCGTCTCATGTAGCCAGTCTTGAAAAAGGTCTGTCTCTCGCCGAAACGTCGAGGAACTTTACAAATAATATGTTATAAAACTCCAAACAACGTTTTTCTGCCGTACATACTTTTCGGCATCCTGCGCCACGTTTTTTTTCTCTTCTCTTTTTCTCTCTTTCTCTCTATATATGTATATATACAGGATGTCTCAAATAGCGGCCAGGCTCTTTAAATAAACCACGAAAATCGTCGGGCAACGATTTTGTAAAGCGTTGGGACCACAGGTGGTGCATTTTTTCTATAAAATTTGCAAAAAACGAACTTGCCTGAGGAAAAGTAAAAAAAAAGCAAAAGGCTTATTAACTTTCAATGTAAACGCAGCGAAGCCACCGGTCTTTAAACGATAGTGCGTCGTTTGGCACGGGAGACAAGAGATGGCGCAAGCGGTCGCAACGCCAACTGCCGCCAACGAACGAAGATACTGCGCCGAGAGCCGGCGATCTTTTCGACTATTTGCGCGAATTTTTTAACTGAATAAATTATGTGTGCGGAATACATATTCAGATGTGCAGGGGTGACCGCACCTCCTCCATGTGCCTAAGCGCTCACTTGAGTGTGAATGCATTTGCTTGGCTTGTACAACTTATTTTCTCTCCTGTGTTGACCGGCGGTCCGTATTGTAAATAAAGTAAATAAATAAATAAAAAGCGCGCGTTCCGCAGGCGGCGAAAACTCGGGAAGATGCAATCGCAGCCATACGCTTTATCGTGAATGCAAAGCACACGACATAAACACCCCCCCCCCCAAAAAAAAAAAAAAAAAGAAAAGAAAAGAAAAAGAAAACAGTCAAAACAAAGTATTTACATAAACCATTTTTTGTTCGATTATGGTTCCATCAATGCATGATTAGGTAATGCATTGGCAACTGACATAAAAAAATGGCGCCGCTTTTTCGACGTCAACTAACATTGATTGCCAACTGACATTGGCAACCAATGTCAGTTGCGAAAAGACAACCTGTATATATATAAATATACATAGACGGCGTTTTTGTTTTTTAGCTTTACAGATTTGTTTAAGAAAAGCAGTGAAAGTTACGCTTAAGCGGTTTGGTGGAGGCGAGTTATACGGCCAGGGTGACATTGTGTGGGTGGATAATGTTTGCGATAAGTCAGATAATTAATTAAAACTTGTTAATTAAGTTTTTAATTAGTGAAAATAGACATATGGTTCCAATTAGAAACTTAGAAAACGTCATCGAAAGCCACTAAATCAACTCTTTTTAGAAACGATTTGAAGCTCGTGGGATACTTGGGGCGCGCCAAAGGGAAGCAGGCGCAAAGCTAGCAGCGGCGGACCGCGGATGATTAGATTATCATCACGTTCCGCCACTGCCAGCTCGCTGGTCTGACGTCACCACAACCACCTGCAAAAGAAGCAGACGAACTTGCGCTTCGCATAGTCGGCGAAAGCTTGAAAAACGAAGCTGCTTGGGTTGCCCTGAGCATCTCATTATCGCTCTGCAACCAATGAGATTAAGGAATTTGCTGATAAGATCGCCAAAGCGCGAATCACGAAGTAAAAAGCGTGAAACATGATAGCCCCCTCCCTGCATTTCTTATGCGGTGGGTGACTATGCTCTAATGCGGACAGTGGGCATGCTGACAAGTTCTGTCACTCACAAGGTGGTCAGTGTATATAGAGCGTTAGCAAGGATAACAGACAAAAAAAGTAACGAACATACGTTACAGGTTACTAGCAAATAAATGGAACGCGCGACCGTTACTGATAAATTATACCGCACGTTACTTGTTTATTCGTGAATTGAAACGTTTTACTTTTTTGACGTTACCGGTGTGCGTTATATTTCAGAAACAAATGTCCATGCAGAAACTGAACGTAATTACCTTGTCTTTCCTTACAGTTCCAGCTGAATACTCACGAAAAAAAAAAAACGCGAACGTAAGATTTCAAAATTTTAAGGTATATGCTGGAGTTCAAGACTTAGCGCATAAAAACACAAAAACAAATTGGTGTCACTTTTTTTTTTTAAATCTCGGGAAGAAGGCGGTAAGAGTAACATATAACTACGTTCGCAGTGACTCTAAATATGTAACGTAATTACGTTATCCGTTAAAGTTTTGAAAATGCGACGAGTGCGCATCCACGTTACCTAAAAAAGTAAGGGGTTACATGCAACACGTTACTGCCAACACTGCGGTTAGCCTTTCGCGTGTTTCTATTGCTTGGACCCGTTATGTCGTCACATCAAAGACGAACACATGTTAGATTACTTTTCATCGGTTCATTTCCATATGACTAGAATTGTTTTGGTGCTCCGCGGAAAACTGACAATCGGATAGATATAAACATTGGATGGTAAATGCTAGACCAGGCTTTTATTTTCTCCAGAAGGACAAAGTCGTTGTGAGTTTAGCAAGGCTGATCTCAGAAGAGTATCAAATCACCCAAGAATCACAAATAAACTCTTCCGCTCTATAAATAAAATTAAAGAAAAGCGGGTTCTGTACAGCATTTACAGTTTCGATCTTCTTGCCAAGTTGCTGCTCTGAATGACATCTTGTAGAAGCTTCACCTGCGTCACCTGCAGCTCCCCAAGAAACGGTGATTCCGGCACCGCCATGACCGTAGTGGTGAACGATCGGGAGCTGGAAAAAAAACAAAAACAACATGCTAATAAAACAACATTTTAATTAAATGACAGTGATTTCAACAAAGTTACCATACAAATACCCGTGTTTTATAAATGAGTTCTTTAAAGCCCGTTCACACTCTTACGACCTCTTGGAACGGGGGTGCCTTGGAACCTCTTAGTATCTCTTACAAAGAGAGGACACACTGGCGCCATCTATTGGGTAGCAGTGTAAACTTGGCGGTCCGGCATATTTTCTATTTCTCTCGCGCATTATCCTGTCTGTCTTGGCTCGAAAACCTTTTGTCAACGTTATAAACGAGCCTTTCCTATAAGTATTACGCACATTTGACCTCGGAGATCCCCCAAAGCCTTCGCTCTTGTGAAATGCAGTTCCAGGGTCACCGCATAGATGGCGCCAGGGTGCCAATGTGTTCGCTCGCCCTAAGAAATTTTAAGAGGTTTCAACAAGTCCCGTTTCTCTCGGTTCTACTCGGTCTGCAAGAGTGTCAACAGGCCTTTACTGGATAAGTTTAGTGCCGCGAATTAGTTAAATGACTTGTAAATTAAGGTTAAATATGAAAAGTTCAACAAAAACGTTATAGTTCATACTGTATTTGGCACTTCTCAATGAACATACTCACAACAAAAGGGGTTTGGAGCTAATGAAGTAAAAAGTACATTAAATATTAAAAAAATACAAAGTGAATGATTTGAGAGAAAAACACTTCTGCACAAGAAGCAAAGAAACAAAACGCAATGCGTTTCTGTTCAAGAAATTGCATGCTACAGGGACGTTAACGCAAGATTGGTGTTATTTTGAAGTATCTTCTTGAGGCACGCGCTCTTCTTGCTGCCTTCATGCTGTCGTTCATTTTACGTCAGGTTATAAAACAACCATATAAATGTAGTGGTTTGTTCGCAACTTTTTCAAGGCACTCAAGATTAGCGCGACGTCTGTTCACGCGTTATCTGATGGCGTTATATTATAAAGTAGCAGCTACGCGTAATTTTTAGTATTCATACCACTGTAACATGCACAAAGCAGTCAGATGACAATAGCAATGAAATTTAGTCATCGCTGCGTTATTGAACTAAAATGAAATAAGCAATTAAAAACAAGTAATCTCCTTACAGTTTTGCCTGAGTCATTAATCACACGATTCTCGATTTCAAGCCGAAGAGGGTTCCTGTATGGTCGGAGTCCCACATGGTTTGTCAGAATTTCAGCATCCTAAAAGGTGCGGGAAGAAAATAAAAGAAATAAACAAAACTAAAGCGTGTTTTCACCGTGTTTTAAGACATGACTGTACGCAGTGGTGCCACTTTCGTTAACGAAAACAGGTTATCTACAATAATTTAATAACTTTTAATGCTGTTTATCTATAATGATGTTACCTTTGGTGTGGATCTATAAGGTTTCCCATTACATGCACATGAAACGTTGGCGATATTATTGTCTGCCGACCAGACGCTGTACCTAAAGATTTACTTTCTTAAATTATTTGCCGCGTTTGTAACTGGCTTTCGATGCTACAGTTTATTCTGGCAAAAGTCAAACACTACAGCTCTCATTCGTGAGTAACTGTGACTGTGCCAAGCACGTCACAGCCCCTCTACTGAACGAGTGTTCTCTCATGAAAATTTGTCAGGGTGTCTCGCTCCATTTGGCTCCGCTGAGACCGTAGCCTACACTGTTTCTCAATTTATTCTTAGACGGAGTATAGCTTTCAACATTGTGCGATAGATGTCTATAGTTTAGATCGAAACCAGTGTACTTATTATAGTCTAAAAAATAACTGACGGTAGATTTTCTTGCATGAATTGATTCTGGCGTACAGACGTTTTAGGGAAAAAAAGACAAGATAAATGCAAACAATCCCTTCAGCTCACCTTTAAACTCGGAACGAGTTGTAGGCAGTTTTTCCAAATATCTTTCGCAACCTCTGAATCAGGGACCAGAGAGTTTCTCCAAATACCAGGCTGCCTCCAAGCACAACGTAATCCACCCTAGTATAATAAAAAAAAAAGAGAAATAATTTGGGATGTTTCGGAATGTCGCGCGACATAGAGCAAAATCGTACACCATCGTCGTTCCAAATTGAGGACGCAAAATTACATTTGGCGCGATGATAAAAGCAAAAAATATTACTGGAGCGTCGTATTGTTCAAATACCAATTATGCAATAAGAAAACAAAATTTAGCAGTCCTGTGTTAATCTACCGTAGAGTTACATCGATAGATGCGACACGTGAGGGCGAAGTCGTTGGGCATGGGCGTCGCGTTCACGCACCGTGCGTGAACAAAAGCGTTCAGAACGAAACAGACATCGGACCAATTTGTTCCGAACGCTTTTGTTTTTTGTTGCTTTTTTCGTCCTGGAGTGCGTGAACGCGGCGTAACCTCGCACGAGCGTCTGGCATTGACAGTGCTGCGACGGCATTTTGTTATCGACTATGCGCTGAGAATCTGAGGGAGAGGAGGAGACGAGAGGCCGCGAGGGGACGTCGAAATGCCGTGCTCTGATTGGAAAGATTAGTGGGTATACGCATAAAGGCCCGTTTCACACACTTGCAACCGAGTACGACCGAATGAGACAGGACCGGCTTTTAAGCGCGAAACACATGTACTGACGAAACCGTCCGATCCGACGTGCGGACTGCCGGAATGACCTTGGGGGAGAGGCTTTCGTAGCACCGGAGAGCGTTGAAGCCTCTCGCCTCCGACCGTCGTATTGCCTGATCGGACGTCGGATCGGACGGTTTCTGCCGTACATGTGTTGCGCGCTTTAAGCCTCTTTTGCGGCGCCTTACAACCGGATGCGCCGCTGCGGAGCTTGTCGTAAGTCATTGCAGTAGGCTTAGAAATCGGTGTTGTCTCACTCGGTTATAGTCGAGGGCAAGTGTGTGAACGGACCTTAAAGCTAGCTAGCTGCCCTTGTCTAAACTGCACTCGTAGAACGCGTTTGAGTGCCAGTTGACTGCGGCGCAATTCTTTGCGTTTTTCCAGAGAGCGCGCTCACTGGGCATCGGGCACTACAAAAAACAAAAAAACTCTGAGTATTAAGTGGGTTGTTAACGCTGTAGCGTACCTCATCAATAAAGGGGGAAAAAGAAAGCTGTGACGTAGCATCAGTGGTAAGCAATAAAGAAAAGTAGCTCAGTGGTAAGGTTTCCGCTTTGCACGCAGCGGACCCAGGCTTCGATTCCCGCGTCCGTCAGCCGAAATTTTTCAAGAACTTTGCCACATCGACGACGGAACGCCCTACATCGCCAACTACAACATCAAAACTACTACAACAACAACTACTACTACTACAAGTGCAACAATTACTACTACAACTGCAACATCTACAACGGACGTCATTTGCGGCGGTGTGAAAAACCCATAACAGCTATCGCTGTAAAAACAAGATTATAAATACATACGTAAAAAAAAGCGTCATGGCGATGCGTTTTAGGTATCCCTAGATGTGTGCCTGGATAGTGAGCACAGATATTAGAAAGAAAGGATAGGTGTCGCAAGCCACCGACCATTCCACACGCTCAACCGAAATCATCAATTCATGCCTCTAGATATTCCACATCTCTACATTGGTTGTCTGTGTCACCGACAGCTTCAGAAACGCAAGGCGTGGCGACTTTAGAGCATGTCGTTTACCGCCCCGCAGCCAATGATATTTTGGCCATTAGCCAATAAGAACGTCGAAGAAGGAGTCGCGAAGCAATAAGTGTGAACTTAAATGAGACACGCCCTGCGTTTCTCAAGCTGTCAGTCTAGGGACCAACGGAGCTGTTTGCAAACGAGTCAGGGTTTGCGCATGCGCCGTGCCGACAGCAGCGCCACCTTAGCGGCGTGACGTTAGAGCAGGGTGTTTGTGTAATTACGCCACAAAGTTAAAATATGTGTCATTTTTTCTCTCGTCTTTTTGATGAAATCTCTTACTAAAATGTTCCCTCACTCCTCAAAAAAGAAAAATAAGAAAAATATAATTTTGGCTTTATAAATGAGCGTAAGAAAGGTCAGTAAAGGTAAAATGCATGGAAGTCCTTACGTTGGACAAATTTCATATGGTCCGGCAATAATGGCATTCTTGATCCACGGAGCGCGGACCTGCGATTGACGAGAAAAGCGATGGAGCATTTGGAGTCACTCCAGTCAGTTACAAGATTCAGTGAACAACAAAGCGGCGCGTGAGGAAGTAACGATGCAGATGCAAGCGATAGATGAATGAACGAGGAATCCTTACCCTAATGGTCTGTCCTTGAACGGGAGTGACATCCGGGTCAGGAACCAGAGACGCGGCCCCGACACCCGGACAGTTTACCACCACATCGTAGTCATCAGCAAGCTTGAAAACCAAAGAGACAATTTAAAGACTCTTCAAAACAAAAGAAAAAACAAAAACGTCAATGGAGAAAATTGACATCTTATCGTGTCGAGCTCTTTCGTAGTAAAATGGGTTCTAACCTCCGTCTAACTCTAAAGGTGTCCGGAAACGAAATGTTTGCACTTCATCCTTTGTTTAGATGAGGTCCCAGTTGTCCCGGCAGTCCAGAAACACTAGCCTGGACTAGTGTTTCCGGGCTGCCGGCAGAGAAGTCAAGAAAGCTAATTAATTTTAAAACGAATTAAGAGTTTTCAAAATTGCATCTGCAAGCGGTGTGCTAAGCTCCGTAGAAATGCCGCCACGTCATGAGATACTAAGAAGCAGAGCCAGTTCGGCGGCAGTATGGCTGGCTCGAGAAGTTACAAAGTCTTGAATGTGACTTGGCGGAGAACGTGAACGCGTTTATTACGTTGTATATGTTGAAGCTTCCACAGTGCTTCCGCAACGTGAGCTCCGCTCCACTAAGATCGCCGTTCTTTGCAGACGCCAGGTAGAAGTTTGATCTTAGGATGCGGAGACCTTTGCCACATCATACCCCCCCCCCCCCCCGATGTGGTGTGAATTGCGTTCTCAATTATGGCACCCAGTGAATACCTTATATGCCTAGCTTTTAGGTGTCGCCATTGCTTGGTACTGACGGTTATTTTTACTTACTGGTTCCTTCGAGCTACTTACTACTTATATGGTGCGAAACTAGTACGGTGAACCGAACGCTCTTGGCACATAAAATACCGGCATGACCACAAATGACGTTACGAGCAAGCTATGTATAGGCCACAGGGCGTAAAGTCCTCGTATAATTACCACCAGGCAAGTTTGTCACGCGTTGACGCCACCAAGCGGCAAGGCTCGCAACTACGATACCCTTGGCCGTGCATGACCTGTTGACGTCACGAGCGCTATGCTGAGAGCAAGTCGTCTGCTTCTTGCGCTGGAGTGGCGGTGACGTCAGAACGACGCCGAGCTCTGATTGGCTTTGATTGAAAGAATAGTGGGTAGACCTGAATGCTAGACGCCTCGACGACTACCCACTATGCTTTTCAATCAGCCAATAGGAGCTCGGCGTTCTGACATCACCGGGCCCCTGTGCAGTTGGAAGCAGACGAACTTACGCTCCGCATACGCATTTCGCTTCTCGCTGGCCGACTTTAAAGCGAGGGGATAGAGAGCTCGCGCTCACGTCATTTCGTTTCCGCGCCCCTTTAAAGACCGACGACCAGCTCGTGCTTTCCACTTTTCCCCCGCTTCGTCCTCTCCCCCTTCTACCCTGTCCACCGTTGCCTGTTTTCTCCTCCCCCATGGTGAGGAGGATCTTCTGCCTTGCAGAACCTCGAGTCTGGTCGTCGGCCTTTAAGTCCGTCCATGTCCGACGCTACGCACCTCTGGGCCCAAGAAGTAGCGTTAAAAGTGCAACGTCATGGCGGTCTTTCTTTTACGCGATCGCCATGCGACTCTTGACCTTCGTATAAATAAGATCAATAATCATGAAGGTTATAAAGAACAAGTATTAAAATTCAGAAAAAATAAAAAATAAAAATGGGAGGCAAGTAGACGACTTACTTCATCCAGACTGGTCAGTTTCTTGGTGACGAAGCGACCACCTGCCCGCAGAAACCTAGATTAAAAGTTTAAATGGTAACTTTCGAAGAAAATATGAGCACTCAAAACTCCGACTAAAATGCGTGCACGTACCGTTCCATCAAGTATGGAAGCAGTTTCTTGCCTACAAAAGTAATGGCAACAGCATAGCTTCCGTACCTGCGCGGAAGATCACTGTATAAATATAGCTTGTCTAAACAGCATTGCGCTTTATTTGTAACTGCGTATCTTAAATAAAAAGATATATTAAAATGCAGTCTTCGACATTATTTTGTCACGCGAAAAGGACAGCGTAAACCCGATAACGTGTTTTTCTTGTGAGCACTTCATGACAGCGTGCACTTCAGTCATAAACACTTCATGACAGCGTGCAACGTAGTTTAGGAGAGAGGTGTAAGTAGATGTCGTACATTAGAAGGATGAGTTCACTGGAGTACAAGAACGCGAAAAACCACTTTTAATGCACAATTGCATTCTAAGGGAAGAAAACGTAAATATCGTGTTGTCTGAAGGCAACACACGTGTCGCGTGTTAGCGCGTTATGGGTTACCCCACGCGACGCTTTCTGACCTCAGTATGTGCGTCTGTAGATTCAATGTGTCGTCGCAATAAAATACATCTGTAACAACTTGAAAACCCGATACCGAGGGGAAAAAAGGGGACGACAAAAACACTCAAAGGTCTCGGTCTCGGGTTTTCAAGATGCTGAGAGTTCGCGAGCTCGCCTGCATGTTCTCTGTTATTCCTAATTTCAACAACTGTAAGTTCCTTCCTATGGGCTAAGTATAGCCCGCGTTCCGGCAATTGGTGAGGTGGCTGTTTAACATACTGATAATTTCCTGGAGTGGCGGCCAGTTCCTCAGGGGTTAGGTCTCTGTACTCCAAATATGCGTCGGCGTAAAGAGGTCTTGGCTGCAATCAAAAGGAAAACATTTTTACATTTGTTTAGGGATTTACGTACCTATTTCTTAGCATCTAGGGCAGGTTTATGCAGCGTTGTACAAAGGGCGCTCCAAGTAATGACGTTCCTAAAATGCGTTTTTTTACAGGGACGAAGGATCGCCTCCGTTAAATCTTGCATCAGTAGAACTGAAACGGAAACTCGTTACATTTTTGGAGGACACGGCAGGAGGAACGGCGTTCTTTTTTTATTATCCGCAATTTTATGCGAATTCAGTAGCCATTCAGGCTTTTTATCATGGATTATTTCAAACTCTAACTTTAAGGGTGGAGAAATGTCCGAGAGACAGTCAAAAACAAAGAACTGAAACAATTGTGAACCTGGCGACACGACACGTAAGTAGTTCGATATGGATATTTTCACTTGCTTGCTGGTCGTAATCAACGAATTATTTGGCACAATATTTAATTAAAATAAGGATACGTAACGTTTAATGCAACAACGACACATGGCATTCTGAGAAATGTAAACGGGATCGCGTTCCTTTCAGAACCCTGTAACTGTAATGAGGACTCGTTTCAAGATTGAGAAGGAACGATGCAAACGAGCTTTCCTTCCTGTTTGGGCGGAACGTGTACAATAATTGAAACAAGAATTCTAATATCACATGACGTTTGTTCTGGCGTAACTGGAGAACACCGTCCGGTCCGTGTTTTTATGGACGTATCCCAAGATTGACCAGGACAATATTTTGATTGCGTGAACGAGTGATGAGGTTATAGCCACCGACAGTCTAGCAAATGCATCGTGTAGCGAGGTATACAAGCATACCATTGCCGCTCCTAAACCAATTAGATTGCAGCCTTAGTTGATAAAGACGTCAAAAACAAAGCACGAAGCTAGATGCAGAAATATAATAAGCAGCACACTGGCGTTTCTAAAGGCGTCAGTTAAGATCAACGTTAACCCCTCAGTTGGGAAACTGCCACAGAGCCTGCTTTAAAAAAGTGGCTCCGATCCGTACTCGAGAACCAAGCTAATGGCGATCGCAGTGCCTCCTTTTTTCCCGCAGCGTCCACTCCGGGAACTGCAGGGCTGCACGTCGAGTCGGGCAAGGGCCGGTGGCGCCATCTCGCAGGGCCATCTCGCAGTAGCTATGTAAAGCAGCTTTCATGTTTCAACTCGTCGCTAAAGGGTGGCGCTGTTATCGTATTTTGCTCGGTCTCGGTGGACGCCAACGGCCCAGGTTTCAAGGGTGAGTTTCCCAACTGAGGGTTTTAGTAACGTTGGTTAAGATATAGGGTGACGAAGGCAGATCGTCCGCTGTAGAAGGACCCGGAAAGATCGGCGCCTGCACATAGAAAGCTCAAACTTTCACTGAATGTGCGCTGAGCAGGACAGTTTTACAGTGTGTAATTTCAAGGTTCTCTTCGTGTAAGAAATTAGAAGAAAAATCTTTTTAAAGTCAAGGTTGGGCGCGTTCGCAGACGACAAAGTTAGCGACGCTATTTATTTGTGGCGCTATCCCCTGATGCCCGCAGAGAGCAGGCGACACGCTTTGTTGTCTGCTCGCTGGGCCTGTCGGGAGATGGAGCCACAAGTAAATAGCGCCGCTTACTCTGTCATTTGCGAACGCGGCCAACCTTGACTTGCTAAGTTTTTTTTTTTTGCTGTCATTTTTTGACACGAGGAGAACTACGCCTTAAAATTTCACACGGTAGAACTGAACTGTTTAGCGCAAATTCGTGTGAATGTTTGAGCTTTCCATGTGCAAGCGCCGATTTTTCCGATTCGTTTTACGGTGGAAGGTACGCTTGGGACAGGGACTGGCTCATCATGTCCATGCGTCTTGCGTCATAATTCGTCCTTCGGCGCTCTGAATGGTTGAATGGATGCTGACAGCTGTAAACTTTATAACGGGCGGTAGCTTGCGCCACCTGCTGTAATTTTACTGACTGCGGAGCGGTAACAAGATTCTCCGGGCTTTCCTGACTATGGATGAAGAAAGGCACAGGCCTTGTCTTCAGGCGGCATTGAGATCGACTGTTCGGTACCGCGGTTGTTTAATCTTGGACTTGTGAATAAAAACTCTACACAATGACTACCATATAGATTTCAAAGATACTGGCGACAGAACACACACACCCAGACACGCACACACGCGCACACACACGTCAGCTTGGGATAACTTTTACAATAAAACATAAATTTGACCTCGCTGTTGGAACGACAAATCCAGATTGAATAGACTCGGGCAACAACTGCCCTTCACTGCCACGAGGAGAGTCAAGGGCGCTGGCGACGCGTGGCGCCTACGCTATAACTGCTGTCACGTGACTCTCGTGATCGACAAACCGCGCCTCTAGCGTCGAACCCACGAAGCCCAGCTGAACACAGTTTCAATGAAACAAACGTTAAATCCTATAAAGCGCCTTGTCAAAATCAAAAGAAACAACAACAACAACAAAAGAACGGCAAAAGAGTGCCCTAGTTTTGTTTCTTGCTGCGCACGATAGAATGCAAAACGTTCATTATCGACTCGTGCTCGAAACCTACTAAAATAATTACCCGAGCATACAAAAAGAAAACAGAAAAAGAGGCACAAACAAGTTCACTTCTGCCGGGCCCACTAGCTGTCGGAAATTCTGCCGTGAGCTATGTTTGCTTGATTAAATAGAAAGGATTAGGATAGATGGCGTATATTTTCTTTGAATTTTCAATTCTGTTATTTGTGCGACTGAAATTTGATTACTGTCTTGAGACACATAATTTGTGCGGACGTACTCACAGAGTATGTGTCGCTGTATTCATAAGCCGGGGTTAAGGCCAACCCTATCTGTTCTCCAGGCTGCGTCCTAATCAGCTGGAGGTAGAAGTTGTAACTGTCCACGCACCAATCCCTGTAAAGAGTCGAAAAAAGTTAACCACAAATACGAAGCGTCCTGCACGCCGGGTAGGATTGTGTAAAGAATAAACGTTAGAATATAGATAGTTGAAAGTGACGTGCGATACTTCAGCTTCGAGCTAAGGCAGTTCCATTCAGTGATAATTACAAGTTAATGAGGTTCCAAGCTATTACCTATACAAGTAAACGAAAAGTTTTTGCAAAAAAAGTTTAAATTATGGTGTAGAGTGAAATTAACGTAATAGCGCCTGTTACACGCGATTTCAAGATGGCAGCACCCATGTTAAAACGCGTTGCATATACGGCTCGCCCTTCTCATTGGCTGAACTGCTGAAATAAATAAGACCAATAATTGATGCTTTGTGTGTGCTGTTACGGTGCTTGGAACGAGTCTTAACTTGACTGTTGCGTTTACCGTGTTATTATGCCCATCGAACGTGTTCCCAAAGTGTCAACATAATGCGTCACAGAATCCGGCGTGCCACGTGGATGTCTTGATCCTGGCGGTTGACTGAAGAAACGCTGGCGAAAAAGGCGAGTTGACGCAAGGGTCGCTGTCGTCGCGGCGTTTCACCTCACGTCTGCTTTGGTTTCTGACGACTGTCTGACTGCAGACCACGGTGGAAGAAATACATTTAGGTGGTGACTCTGCCGCCTCTTCTCGCGGGGAGCGAGCGACCAGATCGTGTTCGGAGCTACCATCGAACCAGGAGTATACTCTCGCCTCAACGCGATGTACTGCAGGAAAGGCTACAAGCGCGAGCGCCCTTGCTCTGGGCGCATCTCGGCGGCACGGGCTCTTGACCTAAGAGCAGTTGCCAACGCTATGAGCTCGCGCTTCTAGCCTTCGCTGCGTTTCAACGTAGGTAAAACTAAGTATAGTTAGTCCTGCGCCGCCGCGGAGGGCGCTGAGGTGTGAGCACCGTGGCACGTGACGGTCTCTCCTCGACGGCCACGGTTTCGGGGGCGTAGCGCTGGCTTTTTTCGCGGTGTGGTGGTGGTGTGCGGCCAGTGGATGGCCTTATGTTTTGCTTTGGTGCTGTGTCGATCAAAGGTGCTACCATCGTGCACGAAGGTGAGCCTTAACCCGGAAGAAGTTAGGCTAGGTGAAGGAAAGACGTGCTTCGTTTTCAACTGCAATTCCAGGGTACTGGAACTGTGCAGAGCGAGTGGTCCTCGCTGAAAGCTCCATCGAATGACGCTCGCCTGGAGCAGTGACGTCGTGCAATCCCGAGGGCTGATCGCAAGTTACTACCTAGTCTCCTCATCTCGTTTACCAAGTGAAGACCAAGCTTCACAGTCTAATTTCTGTCAAAGACTGGGAATGCGAAGATGTCTGGACAGAAAAGGCTGAAGAAACCAAGGCTGTGGACTGCATACTATATTATGTAACTGGGTTTTTTAGTGGAAAATGAAAAAAAGCTACACGCTGCCCTGCATGCCGATCCACTTTCAGCGTCGACAAGAACACTTTCGCTGAAGCAGCACGGACAAACGTAAAGGACAAAGGAGGGCATTATACACCCCTAACAAGAACCTTTTCCAGCTACTGAAGAAAGCGGAACAGTTCTTCCTGGAAAATAAAAGCCACCAGACTGTCTGCTGGGACACAATTGACAGTGTTCTTGACACGCACCATCAACGTTTCCATGCGCTGAACGCAGAGAGAAACAATTGCCCAGTTGCTCCACTACCACTTCCAGCATGCGAATGCGACAACACCGTAAGCACTAACCATGAGTATGAACAAACAAGCTCAAGAAAGAAGAAATCAGCAAAGCAGCGCTCGTCTTAGTTTAAGAGCATGGGCGAGGAAACACAGGATGTAGGAGATGGCGTTCTTTGGTAGTATGTAGTGAATTCAGCTTTGAGTGCATTTTAAAGCAAAATATTTGTCAGTATTTTTTTACAGATGAAAAGTGATTTATGTCCAATAACCGCTACTATTGTTTGAATTTCAGTCACTGTGTCATCTTGTCAGTCAGAATGTCATGATACTGTGTCATAATTTCAGGCACTATGTCTTCATAAATAATTTTTTTTCTGCTCTACAAGGTTTCTATGTTTCGCTGTTCAAGTTACATTGTATGTGTGTAAACCATTTGAAATGCTATAACCTTATGCGCATGTAAAGATTTATTTCTGGCCCCACTATACAACATTATTAGAATTTATTCTTTTCAATAAGAGGCAAAAGCAGAGCGAAAAAAATCACCTGACCTCTTAAGGCCCTGTCGCTACTGAGTAACACGACGGCAACAGCAACACAACACGTCGTCCAACAGTCGGGCCACTTGTTGCTCGCCCGTGTTGTCCGACAAACCTGTACATCGCGGCGCAACTGACAACTACGAACGGCAACTAAAATACAGCTCGGTATGACAGCTTTCGGCAACAAAAACAGCAGCAACTCGTGTTGGACAAAGTAGTATGCCCTGATCGCTGGCTGAGCGAATTTCGGGCGGCAACACGACAACATAGATAGCTTCGATGGTAGAGTTAGTCCCCTATCAATAACGTCTTACTCAAATAAAGGCTTGAGAAAACGATTTATCAATAATAGGTCAGGCTGTGCAGCTAAAAATTTTTTATTAATCTTTTTGCTTACGGAAAGCGATTTTCGAAATGTTCACAGCTACGTACGTGAACGTTCACTGGTTTTGAAATTAAACTGGCCGAGAGACCAGCTGACATTACTGATAATTAAATATAATATCATGCCTACTCACCGCTGATAAAGTATAATAAAAATAATCCAGAAAACCAAAGAATAAAATATCGAAGCATTAAAACGACCACTCTGTCATGATTGCTGATGCTTGGAACTTGGAACCAGCCGCTACCAGGCGCACTGATTTGTTTTAAAAATACCCAGGACGACTTTTGGCGGATGAAGCGATGACATAGCGGGCGATGGTAGGCAAATGAACAGCGTTGAAAAATATTTATTCCACCGATTGTTATCAAGGCGATCGTGTCAGTGTCGCTGTTTTGAAGCACTGTCAGTTCAGTCAAAGCCGTCTGTTCAGTTCAACATCACGCTACAAAAGACGCTTTGGGGTACTGCTGAGTGTTAACTCAATTTTACAGAAGAAATAGGAATTGCACGAAAGAAAGAACCGGGCAGAAACACTTCATACGGTCGCGTAAATCCCGGAACATATATCAGCGATGTCACTTTCCTCGGTTAGGGCTATCTGCTTTGTCAGCGAATGAAGCACATTGCGATAAAATAAAGAGCTGAAAATACTCCCGTGTCAAGTTTTCTAATCACAATCACTGGATGATGTCGTATTGTAGTAATTCCGGCCCTTCGAACGCACTAGCACTTCTGCAGAGTCACATTTCCAGCGACGCCGCCGGACACGAACGAAGTGTAAACAATCAAGATGGCGGAGTATTCCGCGTGTTGTCCTCGCCGTCAGCGCGGTGTGACAGGGTTGTCGGACAACAAATCGGGCAACACTGTTGCCGGGCGGCAGCAACATGTTGCCTGACTGTTGTTGCCTTGATGTGACAGGGTCGCCGGCAACACGACTTCCCCGTGTTGCCGGATAGAGTTGTCCAACTGTTGCCTCAGTGTGACAGGGCCTTTATAAAGCCACGCAATGTGTGTAAACAATTTACGGAACTGTTACCAAACATGCTGTCTGACAAAACATGCGAGCGAGACCCAGCTGTTTAGTTTAAATTACTCTAAATAATTGAAGGCCCAGTAGATTAATCAGGGGAAGTTTTATATTTATACGAGTATTTTTGCTCACGTTAAGTCAGCATCGAAATGTTCTCGTTTAATAAAACAGGAACCGCACGGGGGAAAAGGCAATCGGTGCCAGTGCGCCAACATAAATCCATCATTTCAGTACACAGTACACCGCGGCCGAGTAAAGAATGCTTAACTTCCTTCACAAGCCCCTCTAAAGTTTGGCGCCATCTATCCCCATGCGCGTGAAGCGAGCTCGGCGCACCGAACATAATGTGGTCGCCGCGTGAGACAGAGAGTCATCACCTAAATGTATTTCTTCCACCGTGCTGCAGACCAACCTACAGCAGAACGGGCGCCTGCCACATCCAACTTAAGGAGCGGTGCAACGATATTTAATTGGAATGTTTTTAACTGTACACGAGCTTACTGGCACAAGTGGGAGTCAAGGATTCTCGCACGCAACGCCACTTGCCAAAAAACTCCTTTGTTGCGGTGTAATTTCAAAGACAAGAGCGACCATTTTCATTCAATCTCTCCTTTGCAAAATTTGATGACGTAAAGTGGGGATCGCAGTACACCCATATGACGATATTTGAATGTGGTTCATAGATTGGACCCGAGCATTGCGTGGGCACTCGATTTGGGCTCGTGATAATTACTAGCTCGAGAAGCATTCGGGTAGTAGCCCGTGTCCAATCGCTGCATCGACGACAATAGCCGAGCCATAACAATGTCTGGAACTCAGCGCGTGTCCTGTGCTTTGCCAGCCACAGCGCGTGGCTATGATCAACATTGGCGGCATATAATCGGCTCCAGATCACGTGGCCGCTTGTTCTGGCTGCGAGTTGAGGGGGCGAACGCTGCTTGTTTTCTTTATTTTTTTTTCTGGGACTTCTATTGCGTGGGGTGAAAAACGAACGCGTGTATCATAGGTCATTAACGTCAGGGATCTGTTCTGAGCGGTATTTGCGCAAAGTACAAAAATTGTTGCATTGCCCCTTTAAGGTGCAACCCCACCCTTGGTTAGTGTGATTCTGAACCAACAGATGGCGGTGGGATCGCCTTCCAGGCCTGTACATCAATGCGAGAAATCGTGTGTGGTGGCGCTTCGATACAGTGGGGTATTTTTCTATATCCTGAATTAGACATCCCTGGTCCCTTGCCCTTTTTTCTCTGCACGAGCTTTCTTTGGAACGCGCACGGCTGCGCCAGTTCTCGTGCAAGGGGGCCAGTTGCCTACGCTCCGAGCTCACGCCTTTAGCAAATGTGGGCAGAACAAAAGGCGAAAATCGTCCTGAGCCAAACGGCGAGGCACATGCACAACAAAACCACCGACGCGTTGAAAAATATAAAATTGCCTGTGCGCCGTTATCGGAGATTTCAGAGGCCAATTACACATATTTCAATGTGATCAGATTCATATTGTCACGAATGAAGGTGACGAGAGGACGAACAGTGAACTGAAAAATAAAGGTTTAGTCGGCGAACTTGTGCCAAACAGAATAAGTAAAAAGAAAGAGCGTCGAAGCAGCAGAAAAGCAACCGGCGATTCGGCAGCATAACAGAGAGCGGAGAAGCGAGAGTGACTCGACAAGGTCGCGGGCAGCTGCTTATCTACAGTGCGTCACTATCTCGAAAGTTCGTCAAAAAGGTTCGAGCGTCGCGCGCTCGGGGCGAGGATGAACTGGCACTTTCGAGAACAAGAAAGCAGGGCAAAAGTTACGTCTGGTGCAAGAATGAACGCGAATCTTCTACAAGTCCGTGACCGAGCGTTGGTTTCTCGGCTCTGCGGGTGGCAATATGACGGGCCGGCCCTTTTGTCGCGCATGTGTTTGGTTCTTTGTGGATGGAAAACGTAATGACGTGATAGACTTGGGTTTTCGAAATTCTAGCTTGAGGAATTAACTACCTAAAAAATCAAAACAAATGAACTATTTTTCTGGCGGTCTGGTGTCTCATTGAGGTAGCTGAGTGTTTATTATGTCCAAAACCACGAGACTGAAAAACACAAAAAATGACACTCTGGTTTTGATGTTGAGTTTGGTAAACCCAAAGTAGGACTGGTGCGGGAGTTATAATAAAAAAAAAACGCCGAGGTTAACAATTAACTTACAGCAATCAATGATAAGAATTAGTTTTAATACGAATCCAGTGATAAATGCAATGAATGGCCAGGCAAAGATTCTGGGTTAGTGGATAGCTTTTGCACATAGTTTAAACAATGTACAGAAAGTCACAAAAAAAGTACAGTTTTTTTTTTTTTTACCGCAGGAATAAATTATGTATCGCCGAACGCTCATTCTCCGCCCAAAGGTAGCGCTAGAGGTCACAAACAGATGTCAAAGTTTCAGCCCAGTCCGATACCTTATTCGAAATTTATAAGTGATTTTCTGAAAAGTTCAATGGGAAAATGGCGGCCGATGGGGTTTTCGAATACATGAAACCCACCAGAAACCGGAAACGGGCAAAAATGGGCTCCATTTTCCCATTGAAATTTTCAGGAAACCACTTATAACTTTTGAAGAAGGTGTCCGTTCGGGATGAAACTTTGGCATATGGTTGTGACCTAGCGTTACCTTTGGGCGGAGAGTGAGCGTTAGGCGATGCGTAGTTTATTTTTGCGGCAAAAAAAAGAACCCTGTAAATTTTTTTTGTGACATCCTGTACCGGTTTAAATTTGGTGATTTATGCGCGCAGGTAGTGGTGTGCATAAATAAAAAAAGATGCAAACGGATAGAGTTTGACGTTGTTTAAAATATTGTGTAAGCACGCACATGGTACGCTGATGAAGAATGAAACATTTTACACTAGCGTTGAGCGTATCGAAAGTTAAGGGTGCATCAAAAGCTAAAGCGTGTACACATATATATTGCTCAGGCCGTTATTTTTGAATGCTCATAGTACTCTATTGCCCCCAGATTTGGTGTAAGCTGTCTCCTGTTTGCTTACAACAAAAAGAAGGAAACATTCTAACTCTGGGTTGATAGAAAAACTTCACCTGTCAATCATCTCGGCGCCGACTATGAGTATTCACTGCCTGCCAACGGTCGCGTACTTAGAACGAGATTTTGCCACGTGATTTCATAATTGCTATTGTTCTTGACAAATAACAATGTTTACTGAGGCAAGCGGTCACATGTGAAACTTAGAATATTTTGTATTGAATGTGGCACATGTGGCAAGTTGCTTAGGTTTTTTTTACAATCCGCGAAATAGAATTCTCCTGGGTTACCTTGGTATCTAATGCATGTAACACACAAAAGAGCACGAAATGAATCGCAGTGGGAAACGAAAACAATAATGATAAACAAGCTTGTAATCACGCGAAAACTGAGGGCATTGCACATATACAGAAGGTAAGCTTTGTTTTACTATACTTTGTCTCATCCTACGATGGACTAAAGGCCAAAGCCACGGGCCGCCAGGTCCAATCACGTTACACGCTAAACTATGACATGCTTAACATTGAATAGGGGTGGACGAATAATTCTCCGAACCAAAAAGCGCTGCATCATTTCATTAGCTTCGACACTGCAAAGAGTCTGTATGTCGTGGCTTTCTTTGCGATGTAAAATTGATGAATCACTCAGTGCTGTTCAATTCGAACCACTGTCCACCCATACACATTAGTGATCTATAGACAGAGGCACCGACACGTGCATCGAAGCGAAATACCACGCAATTTCTAAGTGGCTTTTAATTGGATCTGGTGACCCGTAGCTTTTACCTTTAGTCCATCATGGGGTGACACGAAGTATACGTACATTACCAGTAATGTATTTGGTTTTTTCGTGCGAGCGAAGCGGAACATACAAGTGCGAGCATACTGCCCTGAACTACACTTCCAGTGAACAAGCGCACCATCCAAAGCATCGAGCTCGCTTTTATAGCTTTTGGTGCGCTCAAAACTTTGAAAACACAATTATAATCAATTCTAGTATTTCCATTATTTTTATTATGTGCGATTTTGTCTTTTGCGTTCATGTGCCATTTTCTTAGTTATGTCACATTTTTCCAGACGTCCGACATCTATAGTCTGTTTCATCACATGTGAGAGCCGCATAATTAAAGATGTAGACAAAAAAAAAAAAGAACGCGAACACGCGAACACACATTAAAAATGCAATGTAACGGCGCATTCAAAATTAGTCGTTAGTTTTTTAGAGAGCAGCAGTTTCATAGGGCGACATTGTTACCCGTTGACGATTACGAAAAGTGCAGTACAACTGTTAGCTCGGGATCTTTAACGTGCATTACGCAGTATATGTGGTACACGACCGCACGACGGTAGGATGCAGATGGGCGACGGAACCCAGGGTCCTTGCTAAAGCCCCTTGATAAAGGCGTTTTTTACAAGTACCGCCAACCATTGTTGTGGAAACGCGCAAGACACGTGCCATGAGCGGGTGCTCCGCCGCCATTCGCTTTCAAGCAGTGTTGTGCCCGTTACCGAAAAAAGTAACAAAATAGCGTTACTCGTTAGTTTGGTAAAAATTAACGCGTTATTGAGCTACGTTACTTTTTTACAAACGTAACGATATACCGTTACCGTTACTTTTCAAAAATAACGAACCTTACTTTTATGTTACTTTCGTGTTCGAGTACATATGTTTGGCAGAGATGTGTTCGCTTACAAACATGCCTTCGGTCTCGTGAAAGAAAAGACTATCCAATATTAGCCCAGCTGTTTAATATATTAGATTATAACCATGGTCGACATGTTTGCGGGATGCGTTAATGAACTTATTAAGAAGTTCTGGGAGCTCTAGGGCAGTGAAACAAGGGCAGTGAAACATCAGCAAGTTCTAAGCGATACCCGCGATCTGTCAACATTGTGAAAAGCGAGCTGAAGAAAAAACTAATTATAATCGAGAAACGTACTCACCTTGATGTGCTTTTTTAAGTTAGAACTAGACGTCTTTGATGCGCGAAGCAGCTTAATTTTTGGCATGCAGAGTAGGCATTGAGCTATAAATTATCATATTCCGTCTCCTTTAGTTGATACATTTCATTCAGTCCTGGCCATGGCGACGGAGTTTCATTATTCATGTCCATCTCACACGCAGAATGAGTCGGAGATGGTAGTCAATCTGCTTTTATAAACTACAGCATGCGAACGGGGACTGCTGGAACGCAACCAGCCAACCAACACCCTCATCTTTACGCCGGTTTTAGTAACAGTCCGGTTCATACTATTACCAGACTGATTTACTTCACTATGTGGAACAGGACACCAGTTACCAGCACACTGGTTATAATCCCTTGCTGCCTCTTACCAGCAATAACTCTTAATGTTTCAGCAAAAAAAAAAATGTTTCGTGGTTGTAAGCTTTTTTTTTCCAGGTTTAAAACTTTTTTATTTTTTTATTATGACCTTAGGGAAGTAAAGACTAATCAAGCGAAAGATTCTTCTGTGTACAAAAGTGGGTCAGGAACTTCTAGGCAGCGAGGGGAAGAGCAAGAATAAAATATTCCACAAAGAGTGTTTTTTTTTTTGTAACTAGAGAAACGAGCCAATCGCTTCGCCATTGTCCACTGTTGTAAACGAATGTCTCCCCCCCCCCCCCCCCACTGTCCACCTCTGCTGCACAAAGCAGAGGGGGCAGAGGGGGAAGAGGAGGGAGGGGAGGGGGCTGTAACGCAATCGTTCGTTCAAACCTTGTAAATAATAACACTATGAAAAAAAAAAGGAGGCTGGTAGCCGAAGGTTTGTTTCGCCTTCGACAAGCGAGACAGGGTCGCCTTTTAACGGATGTCTCTTTTAATCAGAAAGTTTTTTTTTTTTTAAGTTTACTGTGACGGATGTTGGTTTCGTGGAGCGATAAGCTTGTGCAGGATTTTGAGATAGATCGGTCAATAGATGGACTAATAACTAGGAAATCGAAGGTTCAGAAGTCTTAGCAGCAAGATACGGCATTGCCTGGGCATTGCGTGCTCGAGCGCAAGTAGTTGCCCCTCGAGCAGAGAAGCTAGATCCTCCATTGAGCTTAGTGACCAAAATATAGTTCCCCTAACGTCTCCAGTTTTATGCACAAGATTGCTATTCTAAACGTTAGATCAGGCGTCGTGATCTTTTCCCAAATACCTAATGTATTTCACCAGTTTTGGTCAAAAGTAACGAGCAACGTAATTTGATAGCCGATACCGTAAAAAAGTTACGAAAATACTTTACTCGTTAGTCATTCAGAGTACTAACGAGTACGTTACTGCGTTAGCAAAAAATGTAACGCGTTACCAGCAACGTCGTTACTAGTAACGCGTTACCTCCAACACTGCTTTCAAGGACCAGTCATTTTAGTGCTGGGACGCCATTTGCGTCCAAGGGCCGCTCGAGAGACGTGCCTCGTGCACTGGCACATTTGAGGTTACTTGAAAGACCAACGCAAACACATCGAGGGGATTTATTCCCTACAGGTTCTGCAGCGTGAGCTCCGTGCTTTGAGCGGAGCTTGCGCTTGAGCATTTCTCCACGTGCTCTGATCTGCGGTGCCACCACACACTCGGCCAACGATCCCCCACCGCACTTGGTTTAGCCTGTGAGCTGAATGAGCTACGCTTAGAGTATCGGCACTTTTCCCCCAGATATTGTTGTGGGTGCCGCCATCTTGGTGGTTAGTAACAAATCAAATGCAACTGCCGATCGTCGTGATTCAAAAGTGCGGTGTCAGGAAGCTCACGTAATATTGCTTTGCTTTGTCGCAAACTGTTTAATCATTTGTGGAGGACGGAAAAGCGTTTCCTGTGATTTCAGATAAAGCTTCAGATACCTGACAACCATCATTTTAAACACCAAGATGTGTATGAAGCGTAGCTTATTTAGTGCCTCTAGTTTAGTCCGACCGCATAGGCACAGAAAGAGAACGAACAGCTTAACCTCGCGCTCTTGGCGCTGCTTCAGAGGCTTCATCAGCCCGTAGCGTTGGCTGCGCTCCGAACTAAGGTAAAGCAAAGCAAATATTTAGATCTTAGGGTTTCACAAGTCAAACAAACAAAAATCACTTAACACGCCTCAATAAAAATTAAAAAAAGAATAGCGGGTTTATTTTGACTAACTGGAGATCATTTGACGTGCAACCGAAATCTCAGATTGGCCTCCGTCGGATTGCGGGCACCTCGGCCGATATTTAAACCCGACAGATATGGACTCATAGGCCAGCGCGTTGGCTCAGAGACACTGAGACGATTTAATGCTTTGTGCTTTGTTTTAATATGTATTGCCAATTAAGAGCCACCGAGGCGGTTTTTGAAACAAAATATAGTCAAACCATTCCGACAAGCATAGTTTGATTGCGAAAATGATTTTTGCAAGTGATAGAAACATTAAAATGTT